>CM034055.1:1478748-1548748 GCA_019804595.1 Bruguiera parviflora
CTGTACCCAATAGCCGCGGCCTCAGCTTCTTGCTCCTCGGGGGAGTACTCTCTCTTCAAACCCTCCCCGCCCTCTCCGTCGTCGCCCACCTCTTCGTGATCGTGCTCTTCACTGTCGCTGCTATCGCGAGAATAAGACGAGAAATGGCGGCGGTGGGGCCAGAGGATGTCTGCGGCGGTAAAAAGGAGAGGAGACTCGGAGGGTAAGAGGGTTGTTGGGATTGAGATTGAGGTTGAGAGAGATGGGAGAGGTTTAAGATAATGGTGGAAAGTCAGGGAGCCGGTTGTAGAAAGGATAGCCGTGGCCCGGCGGCTTAGGGTGTGGATACACCGTCTCTGCGCCATTGGTGCTTCGTTACTGGTTACTCAGTATGCGTGTGCTATACATGCGTTAGGGTTTTAATACACAGAGTTCCGATGAGTCCACTCTTCTGATTTTGAGTTAAACCGGGGCTGCTCAAAATGTATTAAACGGTTTATTAGAGACTTATAAAATAGTTCATTCTCAACTTTTCTTTTTTTTTTTTCTTCCAAGTTTATTTTTTTAATTTTAAAATTTTATACTAAAATATTTTGTTAATAAAAATATTAAATCGATCTATTAATTTTAATACAAATTAAATTAATTTTATCTTATAATAATAATAATAAATTAATCACAAATATTAAATTTATAAATAAAATTTTATTTTTATAATTATAATAAAAATGTATATATTAAATCGAATAACTCTTTAAAAATACAGTAGAAACCCAAATGACTTAACATTTCTATTTATAGATCTACCATTTCTTTCGCAACACAAAAAAAAAAAAAAAAACTCATAAACTGAAGCTCTCTCGTTCTCTCTGTATTTTTTCTTTTTATAAATAATCTTTTTATAAACGTATCAATTATCATATTTTTAAATTAAAATTAAAATTTAATTGTTTTTACATTTTTATTAAATCTTTTGCGATGGAAAAAACTCGAACAAATGTCTAATTTCTCGCATCAAATTTCCCAGACTAGCTCGGGCGGTTAAACCAAAGCTTCCCTCTCGCCGGCTGTTCTTCTGCGATTTAAATTTCACGTCCGATCCAATTTCTCAAGCTCTCTCCGCAGAAAAAAGAACCAAGGAGGCTGCGGCAGTCAAAGAAAAACGAGTAAAAATGGCGGCCCGGTTCGGGTTCCGGTCCTCTGCAGTCGAGAGCATGATCGTGACAAACACGCCATCGGCGGATCTCGCCCTCACGAACCTCGCCTACTGCTCGCCGTCCGATCTCCACAACTTCGCCGTCCCGGGAACCAAGCTCTTCATGGCCTTGATCGACGACTCCTTTGTTCTATCGCTTTTATATCCTTTCATTTCCTGGCCTCCATTTCAATTTTAGCTAATCAATCGTTGCCTAGGTCGATGAGATCATTGAAATCTGTTTTTCTTTTTTTTTTCTTGAGATTAAATGCATTAATTATTATTAAAATTTTTGTTTGGCCTTAACGGGCGGCATTACTCCTCACGAGACCATTGGTCCTGGGCGTATAGCTCTCAACGCCATACAACGGCGGTTCGCCAGAGTTTCCACCGGCGACACCATATCCGTGAGCAGGTCGGATTGGTTACTCCTTGAGTTGCTACTCTCTTTCTCTCTCTCTCTCTCTCTCTCTCTCCCTCTCTCCTTCTTCTTTTTGTTTTTTTGGCTTTTTTGGGCCTATTTTTTTAGTTTGGCTGATAATTGGTTTAGGTTTATCCCTCCCGATAACTTCAACCTCGCGTTGCTCACGCTTGAGCTGGAATTCGTGAAAAAAGGGAATAAAAACGAGCAGGTATTTATGATTTTGCATGGTATCACCAAAATTCAAAGTTTGCATAGCGTCTTGGAGGATAGCGGAGATTGATAAATTTTTTAATGTTTGTCTGGTAGATTGATGCTGTTGAACTGGGAAAACAACTTAAAAAGAGGTTTATTAACCAGGTAGCGTTGGCTTTCTCTCCCTTACTAGTTAGATGCTGTTGATCTGTTCTTGTGGCTTTTGATTTCTGATGGTTATAGAATCTGGTTTGATTATATGGTTTGATATTGTTGTATGTAGGTTATGACATCAGGACAAAGAGTATCATTTGAATATCATGGAAATAATTATATTTTTACAGTCACTCAAGCTGCTGTGGAAGGGAGAGAAAAATCTAATGAACTTGAAAGAGGGATGATTTTTAGTGACACGTACATTGTTTTTGAAGCATCTAATGCCAGTGGCATAAAGGTTGGTTTTCATACTTTTATTTTGAGCTTGTATTTGTCTTTGTTTGGTTTTCATATGCCCTTGTTGCATGCAGGATATATTAGTTTTCTATGCATTAAATCAGGATGTTTTCCGTTATTCTCTTTACCATGGATTGTTTCTGTCACATTTCTATTTATGTACAGATCTTAGTTATCTTAGATTTCACAGAATTATATGCCTGCTAAGTTCATGGCCTGTAAAAAAATGTTCATGAGTTGTTTGTGATGACTTGTAATGTTTAATTACCTGCAGTGATTGAGTCCATTAGTGCTGTTTACTATTTGGTATTCTTCTCAAATTTGTTTTTTCTCAGTTTACACCAGTGGCTTTTTGCTATTCTGAAGACTTTATTGGTTGGATTCCATGAGTTTACTGAAAAATTAATTAATTTGTTGCCTTTGATTTTTCTGCAGATTGTTAATCAGCGTGAGGCTGCCAGTAGCAACATCTTTAGGCAAAAGGAATTTAATCTTCAGTCACTGGGTATAGGTGGCTTAAGTGCCGAGTTTGCTGATATATTTCGTAGAGCTTTTGCCTCTCGGGTTTTTCCACCTCATGTTACAAGCAAGTAATGACTAATTCATCAGGTTATTCAAACAATGTTATCTCTACATTCCTTTTCTTGGTAACAAAGCCTTTGATGATATAGATTGGGGATTAAGCACGTAAAAGGCATGCTGCTTTATGGGCCTCCTGGAACCGGGAAGACTCTGATGGCTCGCCAAATTGGAAAAATCTTGAATGGGAAGGAACCAAAGGTTTGGAGTGACTGAATTGACGATTTTTGTTTGTGACTGTGCTTTCACTAGAATAATGTGCAAGTATGCATGCCCTTTTGTGCTACCATGATGTGATAATTGCAGTTTGCTTTGAATGTATGATGTCTGTTTCTCTGGATTAGGGAACTTCTCAGTCTAAATTTGATTGTATAGGAAGTTCAACAAAATTAAAAGTTTTCATTTCTTTCCAAAATAAAATTAACTAATGGTTATCATATATTCTGTCCGGATTGTATGGTTTCCTGATGCATTCAAATGATTGAGCTCTAAGCTTTAATCATTTGTTGGCTTGACTGTGGTGTATGTCATGCATTTTAGTTTCGGATATATTCTACCTTGCATAAAAATTTTGAGAAAGTTATGTTAGAATGAAGCAATGAAAGCATGCGTTTGTGTTACTTATCAATTGAAATTATTTTAAACCTGGCACTCTAATTTGATGGAGCTTAGGCTGCTGTTGGTTTGGTAACCATGAGAAATGTGCTGGAGCTTTCTGCTCAGCCTAATGTGTAGCTTTCTAGATTCATATTCTGTTTTCTAGGAGCCTTCAGGCTTAAAGCCTGGTTGGGTATGCACGAGTAATTTTTGGGAGTTAAATGCCAGTTACCATTTATATGTGCTTAGTTATTACCATCTAATTCTAGAATTGTGTAACATATCTTCACTTTTTTGATTTGGAACTGTACTAGATTGTCAATGGCCCTGAAGTACTTAGCAAGTTTGTTGGTGAAACTGAAAAGAATGTCAGGGACTTGTTTGCCGATGCTGAAAATGATCAAAGGATGCATGGTGAGATTCCTAATGAGTCAAGTAAAATTTGATTACTTGTTTTCTGATCCTTATGCCATCATGATCGTATCCTTTTCCTGTTCAGGGGACCAAAGTGAATTGCATGTTATAATTTTTGATGAAATTGATGCCATATGCAAGGTAAGAGTTCTTTCAGCTCTGTGTTAACATTCAGTTCCCTTCTTATAGAATAGGTGTATCATCCATGTTGTTGCCAGTGAATGATGTAATGATTAGGGGTCCACTGAGTTAGGATCTTCCACATGCACAGATAAGATTCCCTAGATAACTTTAATGTAGCAACTATTTATATCAAGGGTTAGTTCTGTAAGAATGGCCAACATGAAATGGGAAAACAGGAATTGCGACTGGAAACAAGTTATGAAGAGAAATTAATAATCAAAATGTGAAAATGCTGATCCCATGGTCAATAAAGAATAAATCATTGATAGGCCAATACTCAAGCAGTTATTGACAAATGGGGCGCTTCATCCCATATCTGTTCTTCCTGAAAGAAGATATGGCCAACTTGGATTCTAGTTATGCATGCTTAGATCTGAGGTTCAATGACTGCATCCAAGCACCCAATGGTGCTTGCATGCTCTTGTAAGGCCTGTGATGTTTCTTTTATGTTGGATTTAGAGTAAGCTTGCTCTTACATGAGTATTTGGGGGAGTGGAAGGAATGACAAATGTTTGAGTTGTATTACTGCAGTCAAGAGGATCAACTAGAGATGGTACAGGAGTTCATGATAGCATTGTTAATCAGCTACTTACAAAGGTCAGTGAAAGTTTGAGGCTTTTTGTGACCTATGAAAAATTCAACAATTTTTTTCTCCTTATACTGTGTTTTTGGTGTTGTTCATCTGTATGCCTTAGTAGCATGGCTAAAGAATATTTACTTTTCAGATAGATGGTGTGGAGTCTCTAAACAATGTCTTACTTATTGGAATGACTAACAGAAAGGATTTGCTTGATGAAGCACTTTTGAGGTTACTCTCTGTCTTTGTTACTCATTCTTTCACCATATGCTCTGTTACTTGGATCATTGTATCATGAGTGCACAAGTAGCAAATAACAATAAAATTTATGTGTACTATTTGTACCATTCTGATCTATTACTAGATATTTGTCCATTGTGGGAGCTAAATGGAATGCTAGTAACTCGTTTTTTTTCAAGATCTGTTGGGCAAAAGATTGACTATTTTATTCTGATTGTGTTTCCGTTTTTAGTTTACAAAGAGATTGATCTGCTTGTAAGAAATATTCTTCGGTGACTTTTTTTATTGTATATTTTAAACATTTTATTTCTGCTTTGTAGACCAGGAAGATTGGAGGTGCAAGTTGAGATAAGCCTCCCAGATGAAAATGGTCGGCTGCAGATCCTTCAAATTCATACAAATAAGATGAAAGATAATTCTTTTCTTGCACCTGATGTGAATCTTCAAGAGCTTGGTATGTGATCTGGATATGTAATGTGAATTTTGGCTTTTATATTGTGAGCGAAATTGAACTATCAGAATTTCAAGAGTGCTTGACATGCTATGTATGTACATGTATAGTTAGGAGTGGTCTGAAAGGGTTGTGGTCTATGAAAGTGAAGAACTATATATATATATATTCCTTTGGGGACACAGGGAGTGGGGTAAGCGATCATGACATGTGGTATTGATGTATATAATTTGTTAAATGGAAAAAATTTTCTACAATTGGTAAATGTTGAGCAAGGGACAATTTCCTTTGGGTTTGGTTTATAATTTTTTTTCCTTCTTGCGCGTGTGTGTGTGTTTGCAGCGGCTCGAACAAAAAACTATAGTGGGGCAGAACTTGAAGGTGTTGTAAAAAGTGCAGTGTCATTTGCTTTGAATAGACAACTAAGTATGGAGGATCTTACAAAGCCAGTAGATGAAGAAAGTATAAAAGTTACTATGGATGATTTTCTGCATGCACTTCAAGAAGTTCCTCCTGCATTTGGAGCCTC
This sequence comes from Bruguiera parviflora, assembly GCA_019804595.1. Lineage (NCBI taxonomy): Eukaryota > Viridiplantae > Streptophyta > Magnoliopsida > Malpighiales > Rhizophoraceae > Bruguiera > Bruguiera parviflora. Next base: position 1,484,562 of record CM034055.1, read on the forward strand.
CACTGATGACCTTGCCCGATGCAGGTTCTAAAAATAGTAGAGAAATTAAATGTTGTTTTTTCTGGTCTCATTAAAGTCATCTATTTGATGCTATGATAGACCTCTATATAAGCACTAAATGTGGTAACTACAGCATCGATCTGAGTCTAGCCTTTTCAATACCACATGGTTACAAACTTCAAGTTATGAGCCTTTGGAGTTAGATTTTAGTGCTGCATAATAAGCCTGGAGAATTTGCATTCAACATAAAACATGGGGCATGTGATAATAGAAAGTCTACTTTGTCACATTATGAAGCCTAAGCTATGACATATAACATGACCTGTAGACTGAATGGCATGGTCGAATGTGGTGATCGAAACAAACATATATATCAGAGAGCTATGCTGCTGGTGGAGCAAGTTAAAGTTAGCAAAGGTAGTCCACTTGTTACTTGCCTACTGGAAGGCTCAAGTGGCAGGTAAGAATTGCCCATGTTTTCTCACTTTTTGTTGATTAGTTTTATGCTTCATCATGCCAATTACAATGTCTCTGAAATTCAATTTCTTGTACAGTGGTAAAACTGCATTGGCAGCCACTGTGGGCATTGACAGTGATTTTCCTTATGTCAAGATAGTAAGTTCCGCTGTAAATGACTCATTTCAATTTGTTACTCAAACTTAAGGAACCTAATCCATATATGATGTATCTATTTTTGTTTTTTCTCTTATTTGTTAACAACAGGTATCGGCTGAAACCATGATTGGTCTGCATGAGAGCACTAAATGTGCACACATTGTTAAGGTTTGTAAATGTCAATTTTATGGGCTTTAACAGGGTTGTGAAGGAATGGTTTTTTGTTTCTTTTGGTTTTTTTCTTCTTTCCCCCTTGTTAGTTGGGGACTGCTTCATTGCTACCCCCTACTTGCCGACAATTGTTTCTTCTTAAAGCAAACTGTGCATGACGGAAATTTTTTGGCATTGTTTCATAAATGGCTAGTGAATTTGCTTTCATGTTGTCAATTTCAAAATCTTCTTCAATATCACTAATGTCATGCTTTCATAGGTTTTTGAGGATGCGTACAAGTCACCGTTGAGCATTATAGTTCTTGATGACATTGAAAGGTATGCTTTCAAATGTGAGGCTTGATCAACTCTATTTGCTTTCTTAGGTCATAGTCTTGTTTTGTATCTTGATATTCTTGTGTTGGTTAATATTCTTGTTCATGATTGACTTGACTGTGGCACTTAATTTCTACTGCACGAATATGACATTTCATCAAACACTAGCAGATTTCTATGATCCTGCATCATTACTGATTTTGTGCATAATTCACTGATGCTTAGGTTACTATTGCAGATTACTGGAGTATGTTGCCATTGGTCCTCGCTTTTCAAATCTAATTTCTCAGACATTGCTGGTCCTCCTTAAACGTCTTCCTCCAAAGGTCTTCTTTTTTTGATTCTTGACAGTCAGAAAATTTTTTGTACAATTTGCCGTCTGTGCAATTTTTGATTGTGAGAATTTCAACTTGAAACAAGAATAATTGAGAAAAGAAAAATGAAAACAAGGGGGTATTTGACTTAATTACACTGTATTATGTGTGATACTTTTTTCTTTGATAAGTAGAATGAGTTTGTTAAACAATAATAAAAGGATAGCTACAATGGTTCCAAGGTCCAATAAAAAAAGTACGCCATTGCCCTACTCTGGTGCCATAAAATTAACATTTTGAAGGCTTGAAAAAATGCCATCTATGGCATGGGTTTTTATGCGGAGTAGAAACAAAAGGCACACAGCACACACACTCTCTCTGTGGGCATGCGCAGGTCAGTCAGCCTTGGAACCTTGGGAATAGTCACATAATGATAACAGCTCATATTATGCTTCTAACAGCTAAACGTCATGTCTGCAGTTCTCACCTTCTGTATTGTACTTTCAGGGGAAGAAACTTCTGGTAATAGGGACAACAAGTGAAGTGGGTTTTTTAGATTCAGTTGGCATTTGTGATGCTTTTTCTGTCACATTCCATGTTCCCACATTGAAGACAGATGATGCTAAGATGGTAACCATTTGCTGTGTCTCCTTTTTATTCATTTTGTCTTTCAGTATTGTTCTTGGTTCCTTGCATGGAAGAAATAAGAGATGGGAATCATACAGTTTTGTACATGTTACTACACCAGGAAGCCTCGTGGAATTTATGAAAATAGCTGTTTTGGTCTTTCTATCTCTTCTTTTCTTTTGCTCCTGAATTTTTGTCCATGTCAAATCTCCTGGAAATGCAAATGATATATGAGTTTCTACATCTTTATCCCTTGACAGTGATTCATTCATCTTCAGAATATTTGGGCATAGATAGGGCAGATTGGATATGTGAACTAGTTGCTTTATATTGTGTCTATGATTCATTCAACATGATAATACAGGAAAATTTTTCTCCAGTCCTGGGATTGAGAGGATCACTAGCAACCATAGCTCTACGTATATTGTGCTGTGTGTGTGCGTGTGTGTGCACACATTCTGGAAGTCACGATTATATACCCCGTATTTCTCAATTTATGGTTATATAAAAGGGTAAGAGTTAAATGGTCAGTACATTGTGTAGATGATGGGCCGAGAGCATTCAACTTTAAATAATTTGAGTGCTAAGGCTTTTTATTGGCGAAAGCTGATTTACTATTCAGGAAATGAAACCATTTCAGAAGCATTTAAAATAACTCATTATGACTCGGGAATTTGTTGGCAAGTGTAATCTACAACTTTTTCTCCAATCTCACTCCCTCTCCTTTCTTCTCTTCCCCCCTCCCTTAAGCTACTAGTTTTTAGATTGCAAATGGGTTCCACTATTAATCTTAGCAGATTGAATGTTACAGAAGCATAAGTCATTATTTATTTATTTATTTTTATTTTAATGTTGATCCTCTATTACCCACCCACTAGGTACTGCAACAACTAAGTGTTTTTGCCAAAGAAGATGTGGATGCCGCTGCTGAAGCCTTGAATGATGTAAGCTCCTTTGTTGCTTTCTATTTGTGCTTGATATTGTCAATGCTACTGACAAACTTTAGAAATTATAATTAGTGAAAACACGGAAACCTGTCCAATTAACATTTAATTTTGATATCGCATATTTACTTTGTGAAAATGAGTGGGGACCCATTTCTCCGGAGGTTACTTATATTTAATCTGAAGACATTTTCCGGTGATTTTCATTTATATTTATGTCTGATCTTGACCCTTGTTGATCTTCTCTCCCGTTTCCTTCTCGCAGATGCCTATCAAGAAGCTCTATATGTTGATTGAGATGGCAGCCCAAGGGGAGGACGGTGGAGCTGCGGAGGCGATCTACTCTGGTCAACAGAAGATTAAGATTGCTCATTTCTATGATTGCCTTCAAGACATTGTACGCTACTAGTTTGACCCTCTCTGATTTTTGTGTTCCCTTCTTGTCTCTGTACTTTTTCTCCCACTTTCTGATTATTTTTCCTCGCGGCTTTCACTTTTTTGCGGTGATACATGTTGTAATTTTTGGTAGTGGTTTATGCGTAGCTCGGTGTTTTGTAGTCTATTTTTACTCGTCTAATATAATTTATGAACTCTGAGCTAATATAAATTTCCTTTATAATTATAAAAATAAATTTTACTTATTTGTTGGATATTTGTTTTTTTGATAAAGTAATCATTTTAATGTAAAATATAAATATATATTAAGAGATATAGGAAATAAACGCTTCTTGATTGTCTTTAATTTGATTTCTAAATATTTTAACTTTATATTTAGATATTTTAAGTGAGAGTTTCTGGTATGAAATTTTAATATTAAAAATCGAACTGTGAAAAAAAAAAAAAAAAAGCTTAGCCCAAATCAACTACAGTCACTGCATCATTATGTTCGACTACTGGGTTGACCGAGGCGAGTTCCGAGGACTATTTGATTGTTCTTAAAGAATCACTGGACCGGGCCAAGGTTAGTTTTTTAAATTATCATTCAAATGGTTAATCGCTGAAGTAATAAATTAATGAATGTTTTTGAGAATATTTTAATAATTAAAAATTTAAATTTTTATTTTTAAAATTTAAAGTTTTAACTTTAAAAAGAGAATGTATTATTTATGAAAATAAAAAAAATTAATTTTATTATATAACTCAAATAAAAAAAAAATTCAACTTTTATTTAATTCTACAGAAAAATTGTGTGCCTCATTCTCCAGTTCTGTTAGGAACTCTATAAACTGAGTCATGTGGACTATGACACAAAAAAATGAAGTAAAACAAAAATTATAATTGAAAATAAAATTCTTGCTAAAAAAAAATTCAATATCCTACTCACTACAACAATTTCAGCCACCCTTCTCTCTTTCTTCGGATCATTTCACACCTTCTGTTTAGAGTGTATTTATATTTTACACCTTGCATTTATAAAACTAATTAAAAATAGCTATGACTAATAAATGCTCGTCGACATGGATAAAAGCCGTGAAAAGATGTGTTATCCACATATATATACTTGACCCTAATAAGAAATAATGCATCAACACCTCTAATCATCTTATAGCATTCTTTCTCGTTCCTTCAAACATATAACCCTTAGTCTCTCCCTTATATTTCTAAAATCTACTCGTTTTCACCAAAGATTGGTTAGTATTTTTGTTTTCACAAGGTATGTGTTACAAGGTCATTACTTTCTTTCTAAAAAATAACCTATTTGGGTATATAGTGCACCCAATTATAAGATCCAAATTTCCTTTTTTCTTTACGATATGGAAGTGGGATGACTAACGACTAACTCGTCACATATGTTTCTTAAATTATTAAGGTTTTCTTTTGTTGGAGATTGCTTTGTTTAATTTAAGATTTAATTTATTCATTTGTCTCAAAACTTGTTTGATATAATATTATTAGGGTTTATGATAAATTGTTTAGGATTTATTTAAATGAATTAATATAGAATTTATAATTTTTATATATTTTTTAAAATTTGATTGAATTTTTCTAAAAATTCAATTAGATTTTGTTGAAATAAAAGTTATGAAATTTGTAATTTATTAATTAATTAGTTAATTTAACAATATGTTTAATACTATTATAGAGTTGTTTATTCATTTGAAATTGATAGGATTAAAATTTTTATAATAGGTGAAGGTTTTTAATTATTTGTGCAGTTTTTGATCTTTTGTTGTTGTGTTCTTGACAGGGGGTTGATGTTGACCTTTGTTATACAGTATGGACACAAAGAAGAAGAGAGCATGAAAATTTGAACAGCTTATAATGTTGTAACTCCATTCAATAATAATAATAATAAAATAATAATAATAATAAAAAAGAAGATAACACGTAGTTTGATTAATGACAGTGTAATTATTTTCGCCAGTGCTATGAGTAAGAGTCTTGGGTAGCAAGTGAGAGTTAAAAACGCTAAAGAGCACGAATTTGAGAAGCTCGTGCGAGTGAGTTTGTTAGAAATAGTTGGTATTGGTTTGGGTTGATTTTGGATTGGCCCGAAAAGCCCAAAGATCGTTATTATAGTTTCCTCTTTAATCTCTTTTTTTTCTCCCTACCAACTTATTTTTTTATTTAATTAATGTCATCTCGGCGGGTGACGAGTTGAAGACATTTTGCTTGGGTAACTTAAACGATGTATTATATTTGTTATTAAAAAAAATATTTATCAGATATTTTATTATTTTTTAGGAATCGCATTATATTTATAAAACACACAAATTTCAAAATTTATTTATGTATTACCCTTTTCTTTAATTTAAAATTTTTCAATGGCGAAGAAGGTAGCTGATTCAGCACCAACTCGCTGTGATAATAAACAACAAAAAGTGTCATCGCATTCCAGGACTTTGGCACCAACCTGTACTATAATTATTGGAAATTATGGTATATATACAGGAAAAAATTGGATGAAAAGGACAATTCAAAAAGTAGGGGAGAGGAAAACAACTTGGCCAAATCTTCCATCCCCACCATGAATGATTGTGAAAGGTGAAACAAAAATTTAAAAAAAAAAAAAAACAGAGATACTTCTTTCCTGAACAAAATTCCTAACTTGAATCAGTATAGCAGAAGCCAGTAACACCTTTTCGATGATGCTGGGAGGACCTCTTCGGGTGCCCCCGGAGGGCCTATTCGGGTGCCCGGCGCCTCTCCGATCTGGGATACCTACCACTCTCTCCAGTCCACCTTCAGGTGCCATTCAGATTGGTGGTTCATTTGACCAAAATGGGTGGTGGAGGAAGAGGAGATGCAGGAGGAGGAGTGGCCTTGCGCGATAATACTAAATCTCTATGGTATTTCTGCAGATAGCAAAACGAAGTGGGAGACTAAAGAAATGCGAGAGAAAATTGATCCACGACATGAAATTTGTTAACAGAATAGAAGTAGAATTCGAGGAACATTTCATCGAAGCTAAGCAGCTGAAATAAGATTGATGAGAGAATGCGAGTTCATCATAATGAGCGTGATGGACAGTGGGGAAAAATAAACATGACTCCAAGTCAAATCTGGTTGAATACCACTGAAGCAAGTGATTGTTGCTAGCCCGCTTCTAAAGTCACACTGCTTGGCTTAAATTATACGAGAAGAAATTTTTGGGTGCAACTTGTTGGCTGGTGAAGTGGTCCTCCTTCAAAGACTACTCTAAACACGATGCATTTAAGACAGCGGGACACATGGTTATTACCTGAACAACAAAGTTGCGCCTTTCGCAGTCCAAGAACATGTTGACAGTCCAATTCGTTTTTGCTTGAATTTTATCCCTCACCATGGAAAAGGAGATTTGGTCCCTTGAAGTAAATCGGTCAACTTCATTGAACCAAAGACAAGCTAAGAGGTTGCTGACAGGAACATGCTCCCTTATTATAACACATCCTTCAGGAACATCTGCAGAGGTAGTCACCGTAGATTCATATGAAATAAGGAGGAAGAGGGGATAGAAGCAAAGGAAAGAAAAGAAATGTGAGGCAACAAACATGGGAAAAGAAAGCAAAGAACTGGATCCTACCACTTGTAATTGGAAGCTTAGCCTCAGAATAAGGGGTCAAACCCTCGTTTTTATAAAACTCAACCTGAAAGTCGATGGAGGCATTGTCATATTTCCCAGCAGCTTTGTTTGCCTCAGCTTCCTTAAGCACATCAATTCGTTTGTAATGGTTTGAAATAGCAAAAGTGGCATTTCGTCTCCATAAGTGCCTGGGGAGGAGTGCAAAAGAGTAATTAGTAGCCAACCATAATAAGGTTCCCTTCAGAGGGACCACTCAAATTTAGCAGACTGTTCAATCCCTAGCATATTAGAATTTCATAACCATCCCCAATAGCTACCTCCCATCAAAAGCTCACTAGGACTCGAGTAACTGACAATCTACCTAACTACTCGTGAGAGTCAAAGTTTTTGAAGGTTGAGCTTGGTATAACAATAAGACAACTCCATTATGACTTGAAAGTCACGAGTTTGACTTGCAGAGACAGCCCAGCCCCTCTATGAAAACAAGGGAGAAGCTTCTTAAAAATGACCATTCTTCAGACTCCACATTATGCGACCCCCAAGTACTGGGACAAAAATAATTCCTACTTTGAACCCTAAATGCACCGCAACCCTAATAGACCAAATCACTGTCTGATCTGAGAAAAGGCCCCGTGCTAACAGAAGAACTCACAAGGTATAGCTTTTGAGATTCTCAGAAGAACATGATACTACTTCCAACAACTGCTGTAAGTGAAATGAAACTAAAAATACCAGTGGAATTCTAGCAAATGATACCTATGCTTTATTTCATGCATTGCAAAAGCAGATCTCAGTGTCCACAGATGCCATGTTAGCAATTCCTTAAAATGATTATTTCAGCTTGTTGAGAGAACGAGTAAAAAGTCGATACTTGAAATGATATGCACTTGAGATTTTACTAGAGATTATAAAACCATTTCAAAGCAGCAAGAAATGCCAAAGGAAAAATTGACCTAAGACAGGGGGAAAGGCATGACATGTCAAGACATTGAGCTGTTAATCAAACAAGGCAGTAATTAGGGATCTCAATATATGACTTGCATATCTTGATGTGCAACAATGTTTACTTACCAAACTCAAAAAGCCATAAGGCAACCTAATTAAATTAAGGAAATCATGAATATGTTCATATATCAGTGATATGGATAAAAAATGTAATACAAAAATCCAAGGTACCTTTCAAGAATTTGATATGGATCAACGACAAGTTCAAGTTTCCCATCAATCCACAGAGAGAAGAGAGAATTTGGAAATAACCTGTGTGCTAAGAGCTTTGGAATCTGCAACAAGAATTAACTGGATCATTAAGCAAACAAATGTAGCACCTGGCACAAGTAAGACAGCTTTTTACCTAAAAAGTCTCATAAAGTCTGGATGAATACCAAGGTGAATGCAGCTATAGTGCTCAACTTATATTTCTATCACATTATGAAAGAAAAAACTAGGTACCACATGCTTTTTAAGCATCATCCTAATATTTCCCAAGAATTCCACTGCATACAGTATGATTAACCTTCATATCAATACACAGAACCAGCTAGGCACCTATTTGATGTCCCCAAACTTTTTAACTTTCAACCACATGCAACTTCCTGGCACTGTATACCATAAGAAGACTTAAGCAAATTCCATTACATGCATCTTTCAATCCAATCATGCTGTGGCAACTAGTCAATTCATAGGAACCCAAATGGAATTCAGATATAGTGTCATGGATGCAGAGACAACCTATAAGCTAACTCTAATCAAAGATTCAGAAGACATTAGAAGTAAAGTTTAGAGAATTTACTTTTCCATTGCGTCGAGCATCTGTATATGGAAGATTATGGACCACAACAACTCTCCAAATACCAATCTTCCTGGTCTCATCCAGAGCACTATTGTTCCTCAGATATGCTTCTGTTTCTTCATCCACGAACATAAAGAAGCAGACAGTCTTCTTAGAATATTCACTAATCTCACTTGGCTGATGAATGTCATCAAAAGCTCCTGAGAGAAACAGATTATTGGGTAAGCAATCTGTTGGCTTGCAAAAGAAAGGGGACCATCAACTGGAGTTGTGATACACAAAGCAATACCAAATATTGCTGAGACAACAACTACTTGATGGCACTGATCCATTGCAGCCAGGTCAACTTCATCCATGTCAAATCCTGTACCACGGCCAGGTTTTTCCCCTCTAACAAATCTGACATCATTCAAAAACTGAATGTAGAGATGCGGATTGACAGCCAGTAAAAACTAGTGCATGTTTTAAAGATACAACAGAAAGCAACTAATTCTAAGTGTAGAAGACTTCGGCCATTAAAATGTTCAGCAAAAATTTATGTTTTGCACTTTTGTTTTGTTTTTTCATTTTTTTTTTTTGCTTCCTTGCAGCAGGGGGAGGGAGGGAAGACAGAGAGAGCGCACCCGCAATACACACTCATTGATTCTTGAATATTATAAGAGTCGCTTCTCTGCTTCAAAGTGGGATACCCACCAAAGTCAGAACCTCCAAATTCTCCATCTCTGCTTACTGGATCCTCGTATATATATGTCAAATTCTTAAGTACTGGAGAATGTGAGGGGACCTTTGGCATTAAAGCAATGGCTTCTTCCACGGGAAGGTAACAAACAGGACATGCTGTAACATAACGGCCAAGACATATCACATTTGATGTTATATATTCACTACATATATTAGCACCTTAATCCCCTTTCCATCTTGGAACATATAAAAATCAACAGCCCATATCCAGGAACACCCAGCAATGACTGTTAACCTAGAAAAAGGATGGTAGCAAAAGATGGAGAAGCATTTTTGACTAGAGAGGGGTAACTTACGCCGTGGTCCAGTTCTTTTCTTATCTGCTGGCGGAGGAGGTAAAGTGAAACTGTTACAAGGATGGCCTGGAGGAAGTGTGTACCCTTGGAAGTATCCTGGGGGAGGAGGCGGCGAAGTAAAATCTCCAATGAATGCTCCAATGTTGGAAGTTGTATTCTCTCCAATTTTAAGGGTCATGGTGTCATTGAAACTAATGTTTGGCATGCGGTCACCTTCTTGTGCGTCTTCACCTAGAAACAGGCCACAATACCATGTCAGTTTGATACTTGCTGGCAAAATTATAAACATATTTTAACGATGGGCTCTTCTTGGGATTGAAGCATTCAGGCAAGGGAACATCTCAGAGGGCTTAAAAAGCTACCAGATTTAAGAATCATTATGTGACTAGACTAGATTGTGTTTCTGCAAGTAAAAACAATTAAACTAGTCCCTTTGTAAAACAAGTATCTCCTCAATAAGTTATTGAACTATAATCTGGGAGGTTACTCGACCAAAGCACAGCATAAGATAACTACGACTTGCATCACACAACTATAAAGGGAAAAAAAAAGAGAAGCAACCAAAGCATGATGACAAGTGATCAAACACCAATCCAGTCGAATGGAAACATCAAATATAAACTTTCTTCTAACACAAGGAACACACCTAGCAGCACTATAATTCCATATCAATCGAAACAATGACTAATCAAAGACTGACAGATGGATAAAGAGAAGCAGACCTTTTCCAACATACAGAACCCAAACGAAAACAACGGCGGAGACAACGCAAAGTAGCAGCATTCCAACCTTTTTGCGGCCAGCAAACTTGCAAATCCAAGGGATGACCCTTTCTTTCTCCTTAAACATCTTGACAGGCTTTGCACGGGCTGTTGTTTGAATAGGCAAGAGAGCACCACCGCCGTTCTGCTGCGGTTGTTGCTGTAACGGCTTGTCCAAAGACATATTACTCGCAGAGCGGATCCCCAAAGGCCCACTAGTCATTGTCTCTCCTTAAACCCTTCACTTGACAACGCCCCTCTCATCTCATCTCCCTCTCATTTATTAAACAAAAGGAAAAAAACACAACACTACTAATTTTGCCAATTTTAGTGTCAATATTATCTTACATAATTCACAAACAAAGATGGGTTGTGAAGAAAAACAACAAAATAATTAAGACCCTGTTCACCGAATCAGCAAAAGATCAAGTCTTTTTGAACTTACAATCAATTGAGCATTCCAAATTCACCAACAATCATTGGGTAAAATGGCAATGTGGTAAAGACCCAGTTAACGAAATCAGCCCCAGAGTCCTGGGGCCCCTTCAATTTCCACTGGAACGTAACCACTCTGCCTCTCTCTCTCTCTCTCTCTCTAACAGTATTGTGCTCACAAAGCCCGATAATTAAAAATAGGTGCCGGGCTATAGAGAAAGCCGAATCAAAACAATTCTCTTATTATTATTATTATTATTATTGTATATAATTAGTACACAGAAAAATAAAATTGCGTCAAAGAACTAACAGATCAAATCGATCACACGCAAATAAATTTGATTCTGAAGAAAAAAAAAAATTAGAGAGAGAGAAAACAAAAAGGGAAGAATTGTTACTGGGATCTTTGAAGATAATATAAATCCAGAGTTTGCGATTGTGCTGATAACGTTTTTGAGTGAGCATATATATCCAGGTTTTGGTTAAATCGAGTTATTTATTTTATTTTATTTTATCAGATCAGGATTGGTGTCTGTGCTTATATTCTGGTTTAATATTTATACAGTAACTGAATTTTAATAAGGGGCTACATGGACCAAAGGATATTAGTCCTGATACAAGAGAAACACAATTTATAAATATTCAAAAGGGCTATATGATTTTTTTTATTTGGTTGAAAAAATCGTATTACTTTTTTTTTTCTGGGAAGAAAAATTGTAGGACTTTAATCATTTGTTAATATTGCAGATATTAATGTGTTATCTCAAAATTTTGACTTTTTATTTTGAAAATTTTAGATTTTAATAATATAAAATATTATGAAATGTATAAAAATAAAAGAAATTATTTTTATTGTATAATTTATAATACGATAGATTTCATAATAAAAACATATATTATAGTAAAAATTATAATTTTATATTATACTAAATAGATGAGAAGTTATATTATAAAAGATATTGAATATTTATATAATTTCAATAACTTTTAATATATAATTTTGGAAAGAAAAATAGAAAAGTAGGGATATTACCGTATAATTTTATCAAAGGGAATTGCGATGGTTTAGGAGAGCAAACAAAAATTTAATAATATTTTTATGTTTGAATAAATAAAAAAAAAAGAGTCCCAAGAATGAATTTTCTTGTTAATAAAGTTTTTAAAAAAAAATCAAAAAGGAAAGCGATGTAGTTGTTATGGACACAATCTGAAGGGGGTGGTAAACTCAAGCTTCTGCCCAATAAAATAAAACATTAAAAACAATATTGGAGAGTTGGAGAGTGGTACCTGTCCAAGCGCAAATAAGGACATTGAACCGAATAATTTATAATTTAATGTGCATCCCCGTAGGTGAGTTGATCTTGGGAGTCTCGGGGGCGTTTGTCATTTCTTGGGGATTGGATTTTTCCCTAATTATTCTTTGTTTTGTTGTTTTATATTGAGCACTTAGAACCCTGTGGTGCCTTTTTTTAGGTACTTTCAAGGAGGAGGTCCATTGTTCGGGTCAAAGAAGTGTGATAGATATATCGTGTTTCAAAACAAAATCTTTACAGTTTGTTTGGTTGGTGTGAAAGTCATGGGAAAAAAATCGCTTGAAAAAGAAAATGATTTAGAAAGTTGACTTTACAATGTTTGGGAAGGAGATTAGAAAGAAAATTACGGGAGTCATAGGAGATTTTTTCATGGACTCCACTAAAACACAATCTTACCCAATCGGTAAGATTGTGCGGGAAATTTTACTAAGTTGCTTTCACTTAATTAAAAGTTTTTCTTTTCATTGGATAGATTATTTATGACGATAAAAACATAATTTTACACTTATCACTTTTGTTTATCTCATCCTTCTCATAATATATAAACGAAAAAAAAAATAATTCTTTCACATAATTTCTTTCTTGTTATTCCATCTTTATCCAATCATATGCAAAAAATAAAAAAATAAAAAAAAAAATATATATATATATATATATTCTCTCCCTTTATCTTTTTTCTTATCATCTTCTTTCTGATAAATTTCTTTTCCCACAGCAATGTCTATCCAAACATGGGGTTAGGCAAGATTGGTTATTATCAAACTAATTCCGCAAACGGTTAAGATTATGGATAATTAGTTTTAAGACGATCATTGATTATCACAATGTGCTAAACATTTTGCATTTTCTTATTTCTTTTTTTTTTTTTTGGTACATCCACATATAATTTCATTAATTGTTAATTAATTGACATTCCTCATTTATCAGCTTCCTTGAGAGTGGATGGTGGATTCATCCCCTAACTAACTAATTAAAGTTTCTAATTTTAGAGGCCCATGTGAATGAAAGATTGTGATGTTGATGAAAAGGAAAACAAAATTACAGGCAATGTTTCCTAAGGTACAAAATTAACTAGAACACATAAGTCGACATGTTTATAAGTGACTAAGTAATTTATGTGATTTCCAAAGACAACCGGAGAACCCATTCCACTCTCGTACCCTCCACAACTTTTAGAAATAACCCCTAGGAGTGGCCGGTGGGGTGTTTAAAAATAATAATAATAATATGTCTAACCGATTAAAATGAACTAAATTCAACCAAACTAAGATTACCGTTAAGTTTCTAAAATAAGTTAATCGTATAACCAAAAACTTAATTGATGATTCACAATTTTGAAAAATTGCAGTTAGCGAGAATCACTTCAACACTCTTCCTTAATCGTTAAAGCTTGAAGTCCTCTTGTTTTGCAATAACTAAGTTGTTTGTTTGACAATGACTTGATTCTTGGTTTTGTTCTGCCTCGATCTTTTTGTTCTTGGACGTTATACGATTATTTTTTTTTGGCTCGTTATTCTTTATGAATGCTGCACTCTCCATGGGGCCCGTGGCACTTCTCCACCACTGTTTTCGCTAGGTCTTTTCTACTCGAGTCTTTCACCCCTTTCTCCGTCGAGTTTTTTTCCACTTTGAGCCTTCTAGTGATACTTTCTTCATCACCTTTTCCACCCGAGTCTTTTTGACATGAGCCTCTGGTAACACTTTTTCCACTGGATCTTTTCTGCTTGAGTCTTCTAGTGGCACTTTCTCCACCGGGTCTTTTCTGCTCGAGTTGGCATTTTCGCCACTGGGTCTTTTCTGCCTGAGCTTTCTAGTGGCACTTTCTCCATCAGGCATTTGTCTATTTAAACTTCTTAATGGGGTGCTGCACTTGCTCTATTGAGCCCCCTTTTCTGTTGAGGCTTCCCAATGGGGTGCTTCACTTGCTCCATCGGATCTTTTTCTGCTTAGGCTTCTTAATGGGAATGTGCGTGCGTCCTTTTGTTATCACTGAATTCGTCATTCTGATGTGACCGAATCTGTAATGTTAGAGATTTTGGTTTCGATTTAGCGTGGGAAAAACTGGCCCCTTTTGTTGTTGATGTTCCTTTTCCTCTTCACTGAGTTGTGTTCTTGCTTTTGGTGCCTCGGAGTGCCTGGGCTGGCAGGGGGTTCCGACAATGTTTGATGATGTAATTACCACAAGAGGTGGTGTTCTTGTTGACTTGAGGTGTCACGTGCTGGGGTGCTATGTATTTGTGTTTTGGTTAGAATGTTTTGGAGAGAGAGATTTTGGCAAAGAAAAAAATGTAATTAATTACTTCATTGCTTTAATTGCTTGCTTGCTTGGACTGCTTAGTCCCTTTAGACTTCAACTGGCTTCTCCCTCCCCACAGACTGTACAATACACAGATTACTAGAAAATTTTCAGATCCTAGATTTTAGGTTACATCTTTTCCTTGACCATCAAAAAATTCTCTAATACAACTCTTTTCATTAATCTTCTAATTTGACTCATTTTCTTAAATTGAATTATCTTTGACTAAATTTATAGTGTCTATCTGGACTTCAAGGTTCAACGATCAAACCTCTAACAGAATCACATCCCATGGTATTCCTAGCTCTCACACTATCATGCCTCGCTACAATGGCTCCTCTGAGCGTCGCCATCGATATATATATAGTTGAGACTGGTGAAAACCTCTATCGAGCATCCATCCATTGACTTTTTGGCCTCATTCATTTCTAGCTGCTGCTTATATCACTGCTTACCCGCTCCATTCTTGATTTTAAGTTCCCTTTTGAATTTCTCCTCAAAGAGATCCCTAAATGTCACAAACTAACGTTATACCAAGCACAAATAATGTTAATATTATTAAAATTCTTTGGTTGCAAATTATTTATACCTTATCTACTATCTTCACTATATATATACATATATATATTATTTATCATTTAAATTTATTTAATTATTTTTTATTTTAACTAGACTCATTAAATTATATATATATATTTTTTAATTTACGTGTAAAATTAAGTTAATTTGATTTATATTTTAAGTGAATTAAATTATATATATATATATAAGCCATTTTCATATTAAAAAATTCATACTTTATAAAAATTATTTTAACTAGCTGGAAACGATGAAGAAGGTGCACATGACATGTAGCTAACTCGTTATCTATCCATGTCATCTTGCATCACTAAAATTGCACATCATTTCATGCTCTGAATGGAAACATCTTGAACTTAGCCACTTAAGAGGATTGCCATCGAGCTTATCCCCTCAGTCCATTCAACTAATGAAAAAATTATGTATAAATAATATACATAAAATCAATAGATTTTTTTTTAATTATTTTGATAAGTCTTACAGATCCATTTAATGTAAACAAATAATTGCAAAACTCTTTTTTTCTAAGGATAATTTGCTCCCTTTTTTTTTTTTTTTTATAAATATCATTTTTACGCAAAGGGCTACAGGTCTGCAACTCGTGCTACTTACAGCTTCCACACATCAGAAAATTGAGCTAATTAGCGCACACGTGTTGTCTCTTTTACATGCCAGACATATGCTTACGTATGTAAGTAAAATGGAAATGAGTCAGCTGGGTAAGGACAAGGGCATTGCCATTATCGCCTTCCGGCCCAAACCCCATGGCCCCACTTCACTAGAACCTGGCAGCCCGAGATGATCCGGGAAACCTTCTTCCCCATCCGAGACTCTAACAAGATTTCTGTTTTAGATAACCCTTTCCCAGTTGAAGATACGCATTATTGTTATGGACGGGCTCACACAAAGGACAGACATTCTCAGTGTCTCTCCAGCGCACAATTGACTAAGCTACTCTCATTATCACCAACACCATACATCAAACAAACACACCCCAACACCACCCGACAAGGACCCCAGACTGACTGGCGCGTCAACTTGATTCGTATCCTCTTTGATTCGGATTCAAGTGTGACTTGTCATTCTAGTTTATCTTTGGAGACCATATTGGCCACAGGACAAGATCGACCCCGAAAGGGTGTCAAAGGAGATCCCAGCAATATCAGTTGCTAATAGCCATGGATGAAATTTAAAATCTTTGAAATAAAAATTTAAATTTATAATTGCTAGAGTATTTTATGAGACACAATTTATTTTTTTCATTTCACTAGAAATTCATAATTAGTGCAAATGAATTAATTTGTACTAGTTATTGTTAGAATTCAATATTCAATTTATTCATTATTCTCATTCAACCCCTTAGCTTTTTAGTGACATGATATCAAATTATTGAATGACCTGTAAGTTTTGAGTTCCAACCACTTCGCCATAATAATAATTTACTACTAATTCATTATGGTGGAAAGAATTTTATGCTAAATTCACTATCAAAATGCTCAGATATGATTTCACAATCTCAATTGAGAACGAAACTGAAGGGATAAGAGACATGATATCATCTTGGGATAAAGGTAGCTGAAACGAGGTGAGGTGTTGGGGGGGGGGGAGGGAAGGGGACTGTGCTTTGGAGTTTGGACCAAAAAAATGGAGTTGGCAGCATACGACACAATGGCATCTGCCTGAGAGCATTAAAAACGAAAAAGCATCACTTGTAAAATAACATTAAATTCCTGCTTTTCTTTTGTATCCATTAAACCCTAAACACCGGTCTGCAGATTTTATCTCCATGTGGCTATGGTTACACAAAGTTGACTAATTAAACCATTGGATTAGGGACCCTAAATTTTTTTTTTTAATTTTCAAAAAAAAAAAAAAAAAAAAACAACTCAAGTTAGAAGACACCTCGACTTGGATAGATTCTTTTAAGCATTTCATTTGCAATCTCTAACTTTTGCAACCTACTTGCCTCTGTTTTTTTTTCTTTTTTATAATAATTAAGAAAATCAATGAACCTTAAATTATGTAAAAGATAAATTTTTTTATTATTTTTATAAACCTCACGGGTCCTTTTCAAAATTAAAAATCGGATACCTAAAAAAATAAGAGATATGCTTCCAATTTTAATCAACTCTAGAGGGTTGCCGGAGTGAGCAAACGCACATGATATGGATAAGCTTCTAAATTTAGGATTGTCTTCATCTTTGGCTTTTGGCTTTTGGCTTTTGGCTTTTGGACGAAAAATCAAACACGCATCCTTGTTTATGTTTATATATATATATATATATATATATATATATATAATTATTGGATTAAGAAAATGACCAAAATGCCCTCACCTTTGTCTGCATACCCATCCAAAACAAACCCACGAGAATCTTGTCCTTTAGTGGGAAAATTATGCAGAACCATTGCCAAGACGCCGCGTTTTTATATGAATTATAGGCCCAAGCATCCACATGAATATAACCCAAATCCCCCTACGGATAAACCTCGGGAGTTGATTAAGATGGAGCCGCGTGTCACCATCGCCCCACATCCCTCTCGGTGGCTCATTTTTTTTTAATTCACCAGATCTGGATAGGGAAGGACGCTTCTTTTTTTTTTTTTTTTTTTTTTTTGTTGAGAAATGATAAAATTAAGTAATCATACAGAATGGTGCATGAATATTCGAGTACATCCATATTTCTTGACCAGATAAAAATTATTGGACCTCCCTGACGTGGATCATTGCTCTCTGGTCCACGTGTATTTAAAAAAAAAAAAAAAAAGAAGGCACCTCTCTTCGATTTGCTTCACCCAATAAATAGCATCCCAGGATGGAGTTAAAAAATGATCAACTTGTGGCCATTGTCCTGCTCGGTCTCGTGGGTCCCATCTGTCGGTCCAAATTTACGTATATAACATAATAAGCTAAGAGTGTTCCCACCCCATCTTCAATAGCAACCGAAGCCAAAGTGCACTTCTCTTGGAGAGAAGCACCATGCCGAGACTGAGAATCAGAATCCCAATTAATCAACAGGACTTGTCGCTCAGTGGCAATCTGAACCAGTTTCCCGATCAGCCGGCGGCGAGTTTATCCGATATGGTTTCCGGGTTTTTGGAGGATGGCGACGGGTTGTCACCGACGAGCTCTAGCAGTGAAGATTTGGACCAAAGCGAGGCATTAGACTTGGAAGTAGACGGAGAGAAAGAGAACAATACTAATGGCAAGGAGGATGAGAACTTTCGGGAGCAACAATGGCAGCTTCTACAAGTAAATCCCATAATTTTCTATCTCTATGTAGCATATTCCCACATGCTTTTTTTTAAAAAAAAATTTAAATAAAAAAATTAATCAATCAAATAATCTTATTGAAATTTGAACTTGTAATTTTAGTAAGTAACATAAATATAAAAAATGTCAAACAATTATCTTTCGTCTGTTTTGCGATGGCGTGCAGGCTACATTATGTAGGACTAGTACCTTGGAATCGAGAGTAAGAGATATCACAAAGGAAGCAATAAAGGAAATGAAACTGGCTGGAACTATCTGTGAATGCGGGAGATCAATGGCAGGCGGCTGCCGGAATTGTTTGATGAGAGAAGTGTCCGGTCGTCTTTCGAACGCTGGATATAATAGTGCCATATGCAAGACTAAATGGAGAAGTTCTCAAGATATCCCATCGGGTAGATCAAGACAACCTAGTTATTAATTAGTAATTAATCTCAAAATCTTAACTAGTTTGGTTATGTACTCTGATTTTTCACATCAACTGCCTGCAACCTGCATCTGGGATTTCTCAGTTGCATATGGTATTCAATTTTACAAGCCTTTTTTGTTGTCATATATTTTGCAGGGGAGCACAGTTTTCTGGATGTTGTAGACAATTCAAGTTCTACGAAAGGAGAGGTGAGGATCATAATTGAATCACATTTTCGGGCTGAATTTGAGATGGCCAAAGCAAGCGAAGAATATAATAGGCTGGTTCGTCGGCTGCCGGAAGTGTTCGTCGGGAAAGTTGAAAGATTGAGCACTGTAATTAAAACCATATGCTCGGCAGCCAAGAAGTGCATGAAAGAAAAGAAAATGCACTTGGGACCATGGAGAAAGCAAAGATACATGGAAGCAAAATGGCTAGGCACATGTGAGAGAACTACAGCTCTGCCGCCCTTGTCAATGGCCTACTCCGGCAGATTTCCAAAGCCAAAGGCGTCCATGCTAACGGTGGATTTGCTTGACTTGTCGCCTAATGTTCACTTTCCTGCAGTTGAGGCTGTCTAATTGCGAAAAGGAGATTCTTGTTCACCCTCTTAAAATAAATAAAGTCAGATCTTTCGTGATGTAGTGAAGAAATGTTTTTATTCGATATGGTAAGGTACTATAATCAACATGAGAATGATAAATCTGGCATAATTATAATCGCTCGTGCTATCAAATTTGACCCTCATCAGATCCAATTAGAGAAAGAGAGGGGAAGCTAAGTTGGTGGAAGTAGACAATGACAGAACTTTCGTAATTTTCTCTTCTTACACAAAAAAAAAAAAAAAAAAAAAAGGTTAGACCTAAAGCATTTCGATGGAATCATTACCTTTCTAATTAAACCATTACCTATGTTTTACGTAGTATTTAAGCCATGCATTTGCAGAACCAGCAGAATAATAGAGACATTTGTTAAGAACCCATTGATTCAAATTTGGAAGCCTAGTGGATGCCTCGTGTAACCATATTGTTAATATTAGTTTTTAACTGCCATTTTATCGTTAAAAAACCAAAATTTTCTTTTCATTTTAAGTTTAACACCATGCATAAACTTCATTAATAGATCAAAACGTTTACATCCGAATTAAGGAGATTACATAGCTGAATAGGAGGAAAAAGAACCAATCATATGGACACATCTGGGCTCTAGCAGATTTAGCAATCCAATCATCAACTTGATTGGCTTGACGAAGAATATTTCGCACTTGGCATCCATGGCAGCCACCCATGTTCTCTATGATTGCAGCAATTTCCCGAGGAGGCTTCTCATATTTCGGCTTAAAGACATTACTAATCTGTGCATCTGTTTCTATCATATAGACAAGATCACCGAGAAACGTGGAGCAATCAGAAGTGCATCTGTTTTTATCACAGAGAAAAGATTACCAAGAGAAGTGGTCAATCTCATAGCATCTTTCAATGCTAGAGCTTTTACCACTAAAACTGAAGAGTGCTTTTGGTTTGAGATGCACCCCCAGGCTATTCTACCTTCTGCATTTTGATAAGCCACTCTTATTCCTACCTTCTAAGTGGTCTGATCACAAGCAGCATCACAATAAATAAATAAATAAATCCCTTCTTTTGTGAAATAGGTTAACATAAGTGACTTAAGACATTTATTTTAATTGAAAGCTGATATGTAAGATCTTAGGTGACAGGTTGGAGCTAAATGCCTAACTAGAAGATAGGTGATGAGTTGATGGTAGCATCTAAGTGAGAACTAGATGATGGGTTGGACTCAGCGCCTAACTGGCAAGTAAGAGATGAGTTGGAGGAATGTCTAGTTAGGAGGTAGATTATGGATTAAAGTAGTGCCTTCCTTAGAGGTAGACGATGGGTTAGGTCATATGTGAAACAAGCAAAGCTATAAAGTATCAAACCAGAGTTCTAATATTACCATTTTAATGCCAAAATAGATCAATAAAGTCTGAGGAAGAGCAATAAACAATTAAGGAGAGAGAATCACTTAATCTTGAGCATGAGGTTTGAGTATTTATAAAATCTTAATTGAATTTATATTTGCTGATATGAAGTATATGATTCAAGCTGTCACACATTGTGTCTTTTGGCTATTAATGATATCCTTGAATAGTTAGTACTTTATTGGAGGGTACATTATTGATGTGATTGTGACAATTTATGGGTGATTTACTTTTTATCTTAATCTAGATGCAATTTAAAAAAATAAGTTAGAGATAACGCCTAATTAAGAGATAAATGAAGGGTTAAAGTAGTGCCTAATTTAGAGGTAGGTGATGGATTGGATGTTGTAACCTATGAAACAAGAAAGACTATAAAATATTAGGCTAGAACCTTAATATTTAGTAATTAGCAACTAATGTCTTTAAAAAATATATTTTAATAATTAAAAAATTTAAATTTAAACTATTAAAATTTTAAATTCTAATACTAAAAAAAAGTGTAAGATTCATAGTAATTCATGATTTAATAGATTTTTTAATAAAAAAATAATTAGCAGTTAAAGATAAATAGTAAGAATTTAAAAGTTATTATTTTTAATTGATAATAAAATTTGGTGAAATGCCTAATAGTTATTAAATAATTATAATTACTAATTAACCAAAAGGAAAAAAAATTGATGTTGTTAAAATATAATATTTATTTTATCAATAATTAATTAAATATATTATTCAATTTTATTTATTTATTTATTAATAATTATTTTGTCAATTATTAATAATAATTATTAATTTTTTATTATTAATTCTTATTACTAATAAGTAATAAAATTGTAAAGTATTTGCTAAGTTCTAGTTTGCTATTATTATAATATAATAAAAATATTTTAATTTTGATTACATAAAATACTAATAAATTTTAAATGTTATTTGTAATAAATGTTCTAAAAGTAAAAGAATTTTTTTCTTTAATTTTGTATTAAAATAAATATTAATACTTGCACAATTGTTAGAAAAAGAGAAATATGATAATGAGTTTTGATGACTTCCAAGAAAATTATTTTTAAAATTAATTTTAAAGGTAATAAATATTTTTTGCAAATAAATATTTAGTCTACACAATGTAGGTTTCATTTATCAACAACTAAAAGCACCCTAAGCATCAAAAGTAACATAAAAATCTTTTGGCATATGGTTTTTTATTTAATAATAACCTAAAATAAGATGATATTAGTCTCATGATCATAAAGATAATAGAAAGACCTTTTTAGTTTGATAAATAAATTTAATATAAGATGTGTATTGTTTAACTGAAAGTATATGAGAAATATTTAATAATTAATAGATGATGATTAATTGTTAATATAAGATAATTAATATCAGTAAATTTTCAATAAATTTTTTTTCAATAATTTTTTTTGACTAAACTAGTTCAAAAGATCTTTTCTAAATGTTTAATTGGTAATATTAATGAGTTACTTTTCTTAAAACATGTGCATTAGATGAATAATTAATTTAATTATATCTTCTTATAATAATTATACCAAGTTGATTTTAGTTCACTCTTAAGGTGTAAAAAATTGATCTTTAGGAAAATAAAAAAATAATTTTTTAGTATGTTTAGTTGCAATGATTAATTTATGTAATATATTAAATGAAAATATTAATTATTTACGAAAAGCATAACAAAATATTGAAAAAAAGTATTATGTTATATATATATATATATGAAAAAGTTTTAAAAATCAAATAGGTTATTGAGATTATATATATATAAGATAAAATTAAAAAATTAATTGATAAATTATTAATAGATGCATGTAATTCAAGTTAAATAAATTAAGTATAAAATAAATTTAAATTTATATCTTTATATTTTAAAGTAATTTATGTATTTTTTATTCTTAAAAAATGAATTTAGCAAAAGAAATATATTATAAATTAAAAGAATAATAAAAAATATAATTTAATAAATTTTTATTTAAAATGTAAATGTATATAAAATAAATTTTTTCAAATAAATATATATATTTTTAAAAGAAATCTTAAAACCAAAAAGTAAACAATAGTTTCGTGTATTAACAGCGGGCCGGCTGCTTTTTTGTTCTGTAAATATCATCAATGCCTCTCTCTTGAAAATCTTAAAACCAAAATGTGGACTCTCTTCCAGGGTTGGAAAACCGGGCCGGCTCCTTTTTTGTTCAACTTCCTTCAATTTTTGGATGACATGGTATATTTTAAATTCGCCATGTCGCTATTTTTTTTTTCTCTAATTAAATTGAAAAATTGAGTCTAATTTATCGATTTTTAATTAAATTGGCTAATTTTTTCGGTTCATTAATCGGTTTTTATATCTCCCGAATTTTAAGCTTAGCCGGATCAGACCATGACTGATCTATGATTTTTCTGATCGAATCTAAGAATCCAATCCGATT
Source organism: Bruguiera parviflora (assembly GCA_019804595.1). Classification (NCBI taxonomy): domain Eukaryota; kingdom Viridiplantae; phylum Streptophyta; class Magnoliopsida; order Malpighiales; family Rhizophoraceae; genus Bruguiera; species Bruguiera parviflora. The sequence continues at coordinate 1,507,854 of CM034055.1, forward strand.
TTCAAAACATCGGTATTGGTATTGGTATGTGAGCTACGCATCTCTGTGTGTTTTTGTGGGCCGTGTGTGTGTGTGTGTGTGTGTGTGAGAGAGAGAGAGAGAGAGGGGGGGGGAGATGTAGAGTCCCGGAATCTTTACATCATCTTCAATGTGCATTAATAAAACTTAACTAAACAACCTTAGCTTCTCACTTTTTGGAATTGAGCAATAACAGCAACTTCCAAACCAAAAAACGGGTAACCCTAAAAATTTCCCTTCCATTTGGAATAAAATTTACATGGATTCATGAAATTGGTTTGTTAAAAAAAAAAGACAAACATCAAGAGAGATTACCTCTTGTAATTTTTAAATTTTAAACTTTCCTTTCGGCTTACCAAGCAGAACATTACAATTTTAGTCTCACCTTTATATAGGGAGCCCAAGTTCAATCCTTAACTATAAGAAAAACCTCTGGTAAAATATATATATATATATTCGTGAATGTGTCTCCAATAACAGTTTTCAATATTAAAAATTTTGTGTTTTTAAGAGTAGTCTCTCTCGCTTTTTCTTACATGGGGTTGTTTTGTTTTTGTGGGGTTGTACTTTTTTAGGCGTTACCCCAAATTCTTTTTTATTTGGATTTTTTCTTTATTTTATTGGTGTTTTTTTTGTCTTTTTCATTTTTTCCTTATTTCAATAAATAGGTCACTCTCTTTTATTTTTTAATATAAATGGCACAACTAAAAGATCCTTTTATTGATTGGTGTATTTATTAGGATATTCTTAAATCATATATTTTATTAAAGATTGAATCAAATTAGTCCTAATGTGTATGTAAAGATGCATATGCTTGATTTATGGTTATTTTTTAGTCACATAAAGAATCATGTGGCTTTATCATTCCATAAGATGAAGATCATAAAATGCATATACGCTAGAGATGAAAAAAAATCTTTAAATACAAACACTTAGAAAAGAACTTTATAAAAAATTACAAAATATGAATAAAAAACTAACAAAATATTTTGAAGCAGACATAAAAATCAAACACATAACTTTTAAAAAAGGTCCTAACTCAAGGAAAAATCCTCTGGCTTTACCTTTCCTTCAAACTTTACTTATAGATTTAATATCTACAAATTTCAAAATATACCAAATTTGTATGACATCACTCATGACACATAAATTATTAAAAGAAAAAAAATTATGAGACTTAATTATTAAAATAGAGACAAGCCATAAAATATTATTAAAAGATGACAAATACGAGATTATATTATTAAAGTAGATTAATTATAAAGATATTTTATTATATTTGACTATAGTCGCGATTTTTATTATATAATTTAAATTTTATTAAGTATTATTAATTTTATTTATAAATTATTTATGATAATTTTTTTTATAACTTTCGACGATATTCTTTTTAGGGGAGAACGTTGTGGCCAGAGTTTTTTTTTGGTAGTAAGGAAATTACTCTGATTTAATGGTGCTGGAATAATTGTTCCTTGTAATTTTTGTAATAATTAGGTAAATGCTACCTTACATGCATGATTCATTGATATTGTGGCCACCAGTTGATGCTAATTTGTCTAACATAGAAAGATGAGATTGGAGGATACCTTTGAACAATTGAGTAATTCCAACTCATAATCTAAGATAATTTGAAAGTAAGAGTAAATAGACATGTTTTGAATATAGGATCACCTTATGTATTTTGTTTAAAAATTTCAAAACCATCCATAACTGGTTCAGGGAAGATTTTCTCTGTGAGACCAAGGTGGATCAGGGAAAATCATGAAACCAAGTTAGCAAAGTAGTTGGGGCAAGTTAGCTGCAAAATGAATAAACAATGAATGATTCTAACTTCTTAATTACACTTTTTTGGTATATATTCTTGAGAAAATCTCTCACAGTAATAAGCAACTGGTAAATCGGCTCCATTTTTGTCATCTCAAGACCTTTTTAAGTATTTTTAATTCGAAAAGAGCAATCTGATCGGGATCACTCCTATGCTCGGTGTGCACTATTTCAATTTATCTTGTATCTGCGAGTATAAACTCGTAGAATCGTCGGTTCTTATTTTTATGTTGAGCAAGAAAATGGTAGTTAACGAGAAAGACCGTGGGAAGGATATTTTTAAGGTCTGCAGGTTGATTTTCAGATTCCAAATGGCAAATAGGAATTTTGGTTTCTCTAATTACATATTTGTATTGGGTAGCAGGATTAAGAGACATTGGTTTATTTAGCGGCAAAGGAGGCCTAGTAGCAGCAACGGTGGATGTCCCAGTTAATGGTTGATGTTCTAACCTCTACTGGTATGGAGCTTCTTGAAACATGGGAGAAGCAAGTCGAAGAGCTAAATCATTGAGTGCAGGGCTATCAACGAGAATTGCGGCCACTGCAAGTCATACCCACATGGTTGCAGACTCTTCCAAGAGGAAACTCGAGCTTCCTTCAAGCAGATCTTTGAATTGTTGCATCGACGCTATAATCTGTAGGTGGGCCGAACGATGGTGCTGTCACAGAGCCTCTCCTCATAGACAAGAGACACGACTGATGGAATCGTGCATGATACACGCCATGAAGATCTGAAGTCGAAAGTCTTAGTTTCTTGCGTTCTTGACCCATCAGCACTCACAGTCTCTCAGTAACCAGCGAAGGGCCTTACATTGCCCACTGTGGAATCTTCCACGGTTGTTCTTGGCTCTACTTCTAGGCCACGGGTAAAGATGAAGCCGTGTCATTTAAGCCTCATGGCAGTATTGAGTTTCGTTAAAATCGGAATTGCTACAGTGTTGCCGGCGACGCTGAAGGCACCGTTGCAGAGATCAACAGGAGCAAGCTGGTGGCCTCAGTCTTTTCCACCGCCATGAAAAAGAATATAGAGGTCCTGAGCAACAGCGGTCGCCAGGGAGAGGAGGCGCAACACTTCCAATCGGGCATTCGGTCGTCGGAGAAGTTCGTTCTCGAGGCGCCTTCAGACCGCAACGCCAAGAAAGATGTCCTCCATTGCATCGAGTTCTTTGACTCTGTCGCGCATCAACACTGGTTCTGCCACAACAGTGTCCAGTTCAATGCCATCTTTAAGATCCTTTCTCAAGCTAAGTCGATGCCTCCGGTTGAATTTTTTGATAAGTTAATTTATCACAGGTTCGGGTCTCGAATTTTCCTGGATCATGCAGTCGTCCATAGGTTTATCTCTTGTAAAAGCGAATGATGATTTGGGTAAAGAATTTGCAGTGGCTCTCAAATTTGCTGTGGAGGGGTTGATCTAAGACCTAAGGATTGGATTTTGAATTTTGTAAAAATCTTTGAATTGATAAAAATTTATTGGTGATATTATTTTTACTAATGTTGTTCCAGATTCCAGGCCTAGAGTCAAAGTGAGATCTACTAACAGACCTGGTATCCTAGTCCTTGCTCCTCTAGGACCTGGCTATTTTGATCAATTGATCCATATTCCTCTTTTGGATAAGCAAACCCTCTAGCAAAATTTTCGAGGCTTGTCTGAGGAACTCATTAGTCTCTAAAGATGTGGACCTTAAACCACTATTCAAGTGTATTCAGGACACTAATTGAGTGTTTGGCCATAAGGGAATCAATCAAGTACTCCTTGTGCATAATTATGTTTGACTCAAGACAGCCGCTCTTCTTATTAAATGGGTGATAAAATGTAGCATTGTAAAGTCAGATGTTGCTAAGCGGATTGGCTTAAAGATCTCAATCTTATGTGTCCAATTTTGGGAAGATGGAATTATCGTTCATCAAGGAAGTCAAAACCATCAAATTATAGGGCCAGACCTAGTAACCATTTCCACCGTCACTTTCAGAAAAAGAAATGGCAAAATCTTCTTTGGAAAACGCTTTTAGGTTAATTTTCTTTTTCGCCGCCGTGCCATCTTTTAACCTTGTTGTATTTACTTGCTCCTTTATGTGCTGTCGTGGGGGACCTCTCAATTGCAAAAGTATATAATGATATGAGTAAGAAAATGTGCAGTAGATCTTGAAGCTAATCTGGCCATCCATGAACATGAAAATATGGAAGGATTATTTAAAACAAAGATAATTAAGGCATTGCCAATACGCTACATGTGGATTTCTCGTGTATCCTTTGGAGTGCAAAATTACAGGTGACTTAGTGTCCTTAATCTTGTGGAAGATCCAAGACCCCTTATTAAGATGAAGACAAATTATGTCTTAGTTAGGGATGTTCTTCCTTCGAAAGAATGATAATCTTGCTTAAGTTTCGGGTAATCAGGATGGACCTTTATCCACTGTTGATCTAAAGCTTAATTGCAACACTTTAATCTACAAAGTTCATCAGCCCCCTACCAAGCTCTTATGGAACTGAGATTTAAGGCAATAGGCCTCAACGCTATTTCATATGCTACCTTACAACGATTAGATTCCCTACAACAATATGGTTAACAAGTTGTGAGGTCAGATGATGTAAAAGATTCCTAAACACAACATGCATATGGAGCAAGAATTCATGGCATCTTGTTCAGAACCTTCAAGGCTACGTCGAATACAGTGACTACACTCTTTGGTGCTATTGTTGGACAAGAAGTTATATAAGCTGTTTTGTTTCTAAAGTATGATATCACGAATCCTTGAGGACAAGGATTTATTGAAGGGGAGCCATTTGTTAGGCACAGTTTCCATGATTTAGACACACGTTATTAAATAACCTTATTCACCCTCCTTCTTAGGCGGCTTTGAAACCAGCACGAAGACCATCTTTCAGTGCAATCTTTTGAGTTTATGTTCAATTTGCACTTGATGAAAAGCATATTGGATCTTACAAATGAATTGTCTCAAGTTCTGCAAAAGAAAGATCAAGATACTGTCGATGCTATGACACTAGTAAGAGTGTTCAAACAACAATTACAAGCAAAGCAATGAGAGATGGTGGATGAGATCTTTTACTCAACGAAGTTTTTCCCTTTTGTGAAAAGCATGATATATCTGCTTCAAACATGAATGAAATTGAACCAATTTCAAATTTACATCATTTTCAGGTACACTCGATGGACAACTTCAAGAACTCAACAAAAGATTCACAGAGGGACTACATAATTGCTTCTTTGTGTTATGTCCACAAGATTCTTTTATTGCGTTTAACAAGCAAAAACTCGTTTGTCTTGTTGGATATTATCCCTCTAATTTCTCACCGACGGAGTTCATGACACTCCATTATCAGCTTTACAATTATATTTTAAATGTTTGTGCGGATGACAAGTTCTTAAAATTGGAAGGAATTGCAGCAGATCTTTCAAGAAAACTTGTTTGAGAAAAAGAAGTATATTATGTAGCCTTGTGTGTACTTGCTCTGGAAATTAAGCTTGATCTTGCCAGTAGCAATACCTACAGTGGAAAGAACTTTCTCCACGGTGAAGATTATCAAGAGCAAATTGCACAATCGGTCGAGAGATGGATGGTTAAATGATTGTTTAGTTACCTATGTAGAAAAACATGCATTTAATAACATCGATAACAAAAATATTATTGAAAGATTTTAGAACATGAAAACTCCCGAGGAACAATTGTAATGCTTATATTAACGGCCGGAAATTGATTATTTTATTTTGCTACTTTTACGTGCATATTGAATTCCCCCCCCCCACTAAAAAAAACATCCCCGGATCCGCCACTGCACCAAGCAACGACAATTCGAACATAACACTTTCATGGCGTACGGCGGGGCTGCACTGCGACCTTCGCCGATAGATTAATTGAGTTGCTGTGAAGTTAAAAAGCAACGAATTCCTGTCCTCCTCCGATTTTTTTGAAGTTCCAGGACCAATGTCGCTGCCATATCACCCGTTACTCTTTCGCTTGCGTATTAGTGACGCTGGCATGTCCTGTTTTGTCTACGCACAACCGCCTCTGCCCCGTCCTGGCGAGCTTGCCAACGCCCGCCATGGGCCCTTGGTTAGGTTGCAAATTTTTAAGTTGGGTTGGACCACAGTGTGAAGGCTCCAGGGGGCTTTTCCATATCGATTCAAAACTGGAGGCCCATCTGTAATTGCCCCGGCAGGATAGGATCCCTAGGTAGCTGCAGATTGGAATTTGTTGTTATCTTGCGGATCAATTTGAATGCCGGTAATCCGTAGGGTAAAACTCTCAATAATATCTATTTTGAATTCCTACTGTATCCATGCCAACCACCAGATTTCTTTCCGGAATTGGCGTACCTGACGTAGAGTCAAAATTGGTGCCCCCTATCTACTGTAGGTGATCGATTAACCACTCCACTATCCCGTTCGAGCCTGCCAAACTCCATCTTCAGGCCCACTCTCTTTCCTGATGGGAGTAGCCCCAAGGTGGTCACCACATGCACGGCCATGGTGGAGAATATGCGTTGCATTTTATTCCTCCAAGGTGGCAAGCTCACATTCCTTCGGCACAAGACCTGAGCAGCCACACGAATAATACAAGTCGGTGAGCCAAAAACTACAACTCCTTCCTGTCCACAATAGGTCTTGTACGTTTTGTTATTTTGCTTAATTATCCTTTTTCAGCCTAGTCGATTGGTAATAATTCGCATTTTGGAAGAAACATAGAGCTATTACCGGTTCACAAGGAACGACTACAAACTTCAACCGATAATACTGTTAGTAATTAATAGATATTAACCAATTATGACTTTGTAATTGGTAACCGACATTTGACAGTTACAAAATTATTATTAGTGTTGGATAATAATAAGTAATAATTATTGAACAAACGGTTATAAAAGTTCAACAACTAAGGCAACGTATCGCACTAAAAGTGGAAAAAGAATTGGTCCAAGTCTCAAAGAGTTTGATTCATTCGTAACCTTTTTTTTTTTTTTTTTTTTTTGAAAAATTATTGTTGTTAAGTGATGTAAAATGTAATTAATCCCGAGAGCCAGATTTTTTTTTCTTTTATGAAATTGGCATTTTTAAAGTGATCATATCTACCGTTTACTTTTTCTCGATTTTTATATTTTTAGCTAAAAATAAAAGAATATTAGGAAAGTACTTAATTACGTGTGACTGAATAGAAAAAATAAAAAGAAAAAGAAAAGAAAAGAAAAAAGATAGATATGTATAATGAACATTCAGAGTCGACTAGATATCATTGCCATTCTATAGCCATCAAAATTAATAAAGATATTAAAACGTGCATATATCGAGCGTTCCTTCCGTAATGCCCTTTAGGATTCATTAACATGTCATTGGGTCGTTTAAAGTGAAACATTCTGAAAATATGACCCCTAATCTCACATCGCATTTAATATTAAAAAAAAAAAAAGATACAATGTTACAATACGCCATCATAGAACATTATTTTAAAAATTTTAAATTGAAATCTTAACTTAATTCATTGTAATTGATTTAGTGATAGCAATTGAAAAAAAAAAATCAAATTAGTTAGAAACCTATATCATGTTTTAAGTTACTTATAAACATGATTAGGGAGCAACAATCAACGTTCTCTTTTTATTATGTTGAATGGTTCATGATTTATAATTTCTACTTTGGTTTACTTATGTAATATGAATTAATCGATGATTTAATCGTTGTGAGGGTAAAATATCATTTACAATTAGTTAATTATAAATTTGTAATGCAATATATAAAAAGACATTAATGAAATTTAAATATTACTAACTTAAAAGGGAGTGGAATAAAATTATAAAATTATGCATATTTTATTTTATTTTTTTTACGAATAATGTAATTTATATTTTTTTGTAATAAACTTAAAATGTTAAAAATAGGTTATTACTTGAATGCACTCGACATCAGATGCATCCGGACTGTGTCAGAATCCTCGAGCCACGCAGAATCAAGGAATAAGCTTGTGTTAATAGGATGAACAAACCATTCCAATTATTTTCCATTGTCAAATTGATTGAAAGGCCTGACTTTAACTGGAAGATCACAGTGCCCCCTGATTCTATTCATGTTGACTAAAAAGTTAAAAATGATTGTTGACTTAAAATACTTGAAAAATGAAAATAATTTTAAATTTAAGTTATTTAAACTCAGTTAATATAAAACACACAATAATTTAAAATTCTTAAAATTTAATAATTTCAAACATCTAGTATAATATATATATCTAAACTTATAATATTTTTAAAATTTGATAAATATGATATTTAATATACTTAAAATATGATAAATCTAAAATTGAACGAATGTTTAATTTAATAAATATAAAATTAATATATTAAAAATTCAAAATTTGGTGAATTTAAAGTATAAAAAAACCCAATTTAGATTTAATCTAATTAATTAATTTATTGAAATTTTTAAATAAATATATAATAAAAGATATATGCTAACAAAGAAAATATTTTAAAGAAAAAAAATCCAGTTATGCTATATGATTAAACCACAATGGTTGATAATTACATCAATCATTTACCTCTATGCTTGATGCAGGATCTCATGCCAGAACAACAAATATGGTGTTGTTGGGGACCCTTTTTTTCCTCCTAAGATTTGCTTTCAACAAGGGACTCCAACGAAAAAGGTGAAAAAAATATTTTTTAAAAAAAAGAAGAAAAGAAAACAACAATAACGAGCAAATCCCACCGTACACGTACGTAGCCATAAAACCACATGACAACCCAACACAACACGGGGGGCTCCTTAAAAATTCTAAATTCCGCCGCCGCTATCACCACCACCAACACCAACGGCACCACCGCACCACCACCGATCACAAAAAGTTGCAATTTAAAAAAAAAAAAAAAAAACCACGTATATGCTGCAAGACCGTACAATTTCCCAGCAGCTTCCTTTTCCTAACCTCATTTTCTCAGATGTTGACATTTGGATTCCTTTTGTCTTTCATTCTAGAGGAGAGAATCCAAGGAACACAGACCCACAATAAACCAAACCAAAGACAACCAAGCCAAACCGCAACAATTCTCTTCCCTGCTCCCTGTCACGGTCCTTCCTTGAATGGTCTCACCCATCCCTGTGGACCCCATCGCCACCCTCAAGCTCCCCTCCCCCACCACCCATACGTTTCAAAGTCCCTATTCTCAAGAGAAGAGAAGATCTTTTCTTTGTTTTTCTTTTCTCTCTCTCTTTTTTTTTTTCCTATTCCACAGAGCGCTGTCGTATTCCCTTAACCATGTATCTTAATGGCAATGATGTCATGGTTTGAACTTTGAATGCTATCTGCCTTTCCTTCTATTGTGTAAATATAAAATAATTTACCTTTTTCTTTGTTTTTGTTTTTGTTTTTTCCTTCTTGTATTCTTTGTCTCTGTGTTTTACAGGCTTCTGTATATGGATATTGGGGTGAGTTTCTCATGTGGGTCATTGTTTTTAAGGAATATTTTATTGGGTTTATGTTTGTGTTGGCATAATTTTTATAGCTTTCTAATGCAGTGCCTGATTGGGAGGGAGGAAAGGGTGTGTGTGTGTGTTTATAATGATGGGTGTTTGCTTATTTTCAACAATAATTGAGTATATTCTATCCTTTTTTCTCATCTCAAAAAACATTAATATTATTATTATGTTTTTTTCTAGGCCTCTACGGAAAGGTGCCGTTTGACTTTGAGGCCAAGAAAAGGGGGCGAGATTTGTTCTATCTTCTTCTGATTTGGTGGGTGATGATAAAAGTGGCTTTGATGGACTGACAAGATCGTTTAGTTGATGTTCTATCTATCGTAGGATCCATGGGATTTTGGTTCAGTTGGACAGGAGATTGATATCTTCCTGGGTCTCGCTGGCTCTTACCGTGTCTTCATGAGTTTGAATGTTTTCGTGACTCTAATGGGCTCAAAGTTTGAATCTTTGGTGCCCATTTGTATATGCGTTGGGAGACGTTTATTTACTTGAACTGTGCTACTTATTGGCTTTATCGGCACCAAGCTCTGTTACCGCTGCTTCTGCTCGGGTGAAGAAGGAGATAAAGATTAGGGAATTTTGTGGGCACCTTAAGTGGGGTTTTAAGGATCGTGTTCAACCGAGGCGAAGAAGAGAAGAAAAAGATGGAAGAAGAATCCAACTCCTGGATTAGGAGGACAAATTTCTCACACACAATATGTCATCGTTTGGACTCTTCGAGATTGGCCTCTTTTCCTTTGAACGTTCACCCTGCGAGGATCTCTGGCTTGAAGTCGAGACCTGTTTCGGAAGCAGCTTCTTCCAGTCAGAAATCCGTGTCCTTTCCGAATCAGAAGTCGTTTTCCTTTCCAAATAAGAATTCCTCGGTTCCTAATCATTCGCTGGTTCAGCAAAATTTTCTGAATAAAAAGCAGAGATCTTTATCTCCTCTTACCGCAACAGCCATTTCTGACACTTTTAAAGAAGCAAGGTTTGACATGAAGAGGTTCTCGACTCCTCATCCTCGCGTAAGAGATCACGACAGAGGAATAATGGGAATTTTTTTCCAGAAAGAATCCCACGAAAGTAAATCCTCAAAATCGTCTTCAAATACGAGCCCTCATAGACACTTGATCTCATTGAAGGTTCATGAGAAATCAAGGGGCAAAAAGGATTCTGCTTGGACCAAGAAGTATTTTGATCGTGGTGGAGGAAAAGTTAATTCTGTGGAAACAGGTGATGAGTGGACTGTTGATATGTCCAAGCTCTTTCTTGGACTTAGATTTGCTCATGGTGCACATAGCAGGCTGTACCATGGACTGTATAAGGATGAGCCTGTTGCGGTGAAAATTATCAGGGTGCCAGATGACGACGAAAATGAAACCTTAGCTACTCGATTGGAGAAGCAATTCAACAGAGAAGTCACACTTTTATCTAGGCTTCGCCATCCAAATATCATAAAGGTGATCAAATTATTATTATTATTATTATTATTTTCTTTATCTTTTCCTCTTCCAGATTAATATGCTGTTTTGTGGTCTTAAGTTCCAAAACAAAAGTCTTTTCTTTTCCTTGCATGTTTCCGCACCGAGAAGTCGTAAAACATAGAATGTCAACTTTTTATGAGTTGACAACAAGATTATTTCATCTGTTAATTTTGGGCAACATATGTAAAACTGAACTGGAAATTGAATTATTGTTGCTGGGACAAGTGATCTTAATATCGTTATGTTCTCTTTTCTAATTGCATATTTGGTTTGACAAAACAGTTTGTGGCAGCATGCAAAAACCAGCCAGTCTACTGCATAATTACAGAGTATTTATCAGAAGGTTCATTGAGGGCATACTTGCACAAGCTTGAGCATAAATCTCTTCCCTTACAGAAACTCAATGCAATTGCCCTGGACATTGCTCGTGGAATGGAGTACATTCACTCTCAAGGTGTCATTCATCGGGATCTCAAACCAGAAAATATTCTTCTTAATGAAGAGTTCCACATGAAGGTTGCTGACTTTGGTATAGCTTGTGAAGAGGCATATTGTGATTCCCTGGCTGACGACCCTGGGACATATAGATGGATGGCACCTGAAATGATAAAAAAGAAATCTTACGGACGAAAGGTTGATGTTTATAGTTTTGGGCTCATTTTATGGGAAATGGTGACTGGAACAATCCCCTATGACGATATGATTCCAGTCCAAGCTGCTTTTGCCGTGGTTAATAAGGTATTTAATTTTTCTAACTCATGTTTTCAAATTTTGTTAATTATCATCAAGCACATTTTCTTCCATCCTGCATTTCCATTGATCAGCTGGAAAAGCTGTCTTTAGATGATATTCGTGGTGTTCTAATTATAGTTTGAATGAAGTTGCTTGCATGAGGTGATTATTGTTGACATGTTTATCATGATTTTTGTATGTTCTAAATGATTTGTGAACAAATTGGTGTATTTAAAGATTGCTGTAGCATATGTGTTGGAAATCCCTAACTTGTTTGCTAAGGGAGTAGATTTTTCAAGAATTGTTTGCCTGGTACGGGTAGTCAAGGTTGAGATGATCACTGAATGGTATGGGGAATCAAGCTTGAGATGATCACTGATGGTATCTTTATCAGGAGCTCTGTAATACATTAAAGGAACTTGCATTTAACAGCTCGACCTCTTTAATTTGTTTTTATGTCCAATTTGTTCCTTTGTACCTCATTCTTGTGAAACCAGATATGTCTGCTTTTCTGAACTCTATTTCTGATACTAGATAGATTGGACTGCTTTTTCAGAATTTGAGACCTGTTATTCCTGGAGACTGTCCTCCAGCCATGGGAGCTTTGATTGAGCAGTGCTGGTCCCTGCGACCAGAGAAGAGGCCTGAGTTTTCTCAGATTGTGAAGGTATTAGAGCAATTTGAAGATTCTCTGGCACACGACGGTACTCTCAACCTCGTGCAAAACCTTAGTGGCCTAGATCACAAGAAAGGATTTGTTGATTGGATTCAAAAACTAGGCCCTCCAAGTCCCAGTAGCTTGCCCGTCCCTAAACCTAGATTTGCATGAATCTGCCATCGGACTGGGCTTTTGTAACTGTAAGGATTTGTTCATTCACAGATATACATGTAAAAAGAAGAAACAGTCACAATTTAGAGTGTTTTGAAAATCATCAGCTATGGAAGAAGAAATCATAATTTTTTACAAGGTCATGAACTTACGTGGCCCTGTCTGTCCTACGATAAGTTTTTTCCCGTTGTGTGATCTGTAATCATGATTGCTTGCTGTCTTCTTTAGTCTTTCTTCTTCTGATATTGCCTTCGATCGTTGCATGGCCATGGCTTTTCCTTACAAGTTATGCTAGTTTACCCGTGATTACTAACATAAGGTCATTGTTTGATGGGTTCACAATTCACGTGCAGGGAATGTTGTGGTGTTGGCATGGCCTTATACTTGACAAAACCATCGTTACTTGCATAAAATGTTCTGTGGCTTTGCTTGTTTTCCTTCTCATTGGCGAAAAAATAGCCTTTTTGAGTGTGAGCAGAATGCTTGGTTGATGAATTCCTTCTTGCTTGCTTAGACATCTCTCCTCGGCGGCATGGCCGAGTTTTATGAAAAACATGTTGATGAACCAGACTCCCCAAAAATTTTTCTTTACGATCCATGCGAATCAGGAGAGGAAGAAGGGATAGGAGATGCTTTAGTTAGTCCTCATTCACATCTTTCTCTCAGACCCTTCTCGAGTATTATAATTATTGTGGGAGCAAGTGGGATCGTTTGATCTTTTCGTAAGTGTCATGGGATTGCTTTTCCAACGGAGGAGAAGGAAGGAAAGTGAGAAAAACCAGAGAGGAGAGAAGAGAAAGGCAAGATGATGATGTCTCTACTAAATACACCAACTTTTTATGTGATTCCAGCAATGGGGACTTACTCAATTGCTTGTCAAATTTAATATCCTTCTCATATTCGCCCCTTTTATCTCTCCTTTGACAAGTTCGTGTGACTATATTCCTTCCCTGCAAAAATTTCCCAGCATTTACTACCTATAACAATTTGCTGAAATTGCCTTTACAAACAGCCAAAAAGAGAAAAGATGGAAAAGAAAAAGAAAAGAAAAAAGGAAAGCAACAGGCTCGTTCATGTGAACCCCAAAACATGAGTATGAGTGCATTGTAACAGTTGTTTTTCCTCTCATTTCCCGTGAAGACTTGCGAGTCACAAAGCGACTCAAATAGATATACCATTTGATCAACATATTCTTATGAAGAAGACTTCAATATTGTTTGGTCATTTAATCATCTATTGCCTGATCCTTACTTTATTATTTATTTATTCCCTTTTTTTTTTTTTTTGAATATTTCTTGAGCTTTGTCAGCATTGTTATTGGATTAGGTAGGTGCCACTCGTCATTTAGAACTTGATCAGGTGCAAATTATGCAAGCTAGCAAGTGATGTAATCGGGTGTTCATTATCTGTGTCAATGACATGAGGTCATATGCTCGGCTTTTTCTGGCTAAATTATTTTCAAAATTAGGCCAATTCCTGGTGCCAATCTCGCCAGGGTGCTCTGGGTTGGGCTTTGCCTTGTTTGCCAACACTGTAAATCAATTCAAAAAAAAAAAAAAAAAAAAAACAACAAAAGGGTGTTCCAGCTTCCGACTTCCCTCAGCAGAAGATGGTTTTCTTGTCACCTTTTTTTTTTTTTTTTTTGCGAGAAATGTAATTTCACCCATTTATTTTAAACGTTTTAAATTATTATTTATTTTAGTTTTTAAAATTCACTCAATAAATTAATTTTATTAATTAAATTTAATTTATATTAAAAGTTTTCTTTTTATTTTATCTCTCTCTCTCTCTCTCTCTCTCTTTTTTTTCAGAGTGAAACTTCCTTGTTATTTTATCTTCACAGTTATGCACACTGTTGTTGTTTGTAAACAATGTCCCTTTTAGCTTCAAATGCTCACTCGACCCACTAAAAATTGAACTCCATGTCTTCGTATTTGCCAAAACCAGTGTTTTAAGAATTGAATTGGACCGGTCGGTTCAATCAAAAAAATTAAATATTAATTCATAATGTTGCTTGATATTTATTAAATAAATATAGAATAAAAATAAAAATTTAAAATTTTGATTACTGAAAGTTTGTTTATTAAAAAAAAATATCTTTTTTCTAAATTTGTTTTTAAATTTTTGATAGTTAACAAACTAAAATAGTATAATTAACTAAAGATAATAGTAAAGTTAATAAAAATAACATTTTTTTAATGAAAAACAATTTATACTCAAAACAAGTAGAAGTCAATTTTTTTTGTAAACGTTACCCTGAGTTACTGGCTGACTCCATTATTAATCAATCACAAGTCAACTTCATCACCATTGCGATAACCGTTTTTTTTTTTTTTTTTTTTTGGTGCCATTTAGTATCACAATGTATTTTATATTGTAAGGAGCAAGCTAATTTCTTTATATTTTTTTTATCTATAATAATAATCAATTTTATAATTTTGGTTTCGTTTTATAAAAATTAAAATTAAAAAAAATATTTTACAATAACATAATAAATAGTAAAAAATAATTTATTTATCCTATAAAACTTTTCTTAATAAATATTTCTTATAAAAAATTATTTTTTAATAAATAAATAAACTCTAATAACAAAATAATTATTTATTAAATATAATTATAACTTTGGTGAAATATAAAATTATTATTAAAATAATTTTTAATTCTTCTTTCCTTTTAATTATAATATGGTGGATTATCACATATCATCACTAGTTAAGCATTCGAAGTGCTAAGCATATGGTAACTGGTTATATAATAGGGTATTTATAGAAATGTTGACTTTTTAACTTTATAAAGAAAACTTTCCTCAATTTTTAATAAATCATATTTTTATTTATTTATTTTTAAATATTATATATTTGACCTTTAATTTTTTTAATTTATTTATTAAATTAAATTAATTTTTATTTGATATTTTTTTAATCATCTTTATATGTGTAACTAACATGATTTAGATTAATTAATAACGATTCTAAAAAATTTAAAATAGAGATTAAACTTTGGTTTAATGAGAATATATTCTTTAAAAAGAATAAAAATAAATTACTAGTGAGAGAAAAGAGAGAAGCAAGATTTTTTATTCATCAAAATTAATTGTTTTATATATGATCAATCATTACATAGTGCTAATTAATCATTTGTTGTACTTATTCATCATTACAATGATTTTATGACATTATATTGCTAGTATATTATAACTAGGTACACCTTATTCTACTCCAGCAATTACACAAATAGAATATAACGACTTTTCCCGCTTAAATTGCATTACTATTGTCACTTGTCCGTGCCTACTGCTTAGTTGCTTGCTCTTATAGGAATAACTTTAACATAATTAACATTTTTCTTTTTAAGCACGCATCAATTAACCCCTTTCCCAAGACTGTTGTCCTCCCCAAAAAAAAAAAAAAAAAAAAAGGAAATTAGAGTAATTGCTCCTTAACTTCTGTATCACTACAAATTCTGTTCTCTAGAAATAGGGCTGGTCTTTAAGCCCAATAAATGAAAGGAATTTCAATAACCAAAGTTATAGGGCTAAAAACATCCTCCCAATTGAAATTGTGTACTCAGAACTCTAATTCAAATTCAATGGCTGTATTTCTAAGGAACCAATGCATTATAACTTTGTTGTGCCATTATAATAAAACTTAAAGCATATGGTTTTTAGCTGGTATTTCCAATTGGACATACCGAATGATTTAGGTAATAGTAAAAGTATCTATAAAGACTCTAGCAAGTCCTTATGACTTGACCAAATGCCTTAATAACAGAAGGAAACCAACCAATCTCAAAATGCAAGAAAAAGATAGGGTACCTTTCTACATGCTAGAGCTTCATATTAATGTTGCTTCCTTACGTTGTATATGAAGCATAATGTTATACGAAGCATAATGTCATGGAGTTAGGTATTGAATGGTCTGGACACAAATTTCCCATGTGACAATAAGCTGATTTGTAGCCTTGTTTAAATCCATTCTAATTTCAACTTACACAAGTCTCTTAGACATGTCTTAACTAGACTCTAATGCTATGCTTGCTTTCATTTAAAAAAGAGAGAGAGAGAGAGAGAGAGAACCTTCGTGATAAGTTTTCTATCAAATATGTCAAAGATTACCGTGATGTTGCAAATCTACTGCATCCAATCACTTTTATGTTTGCTACTATCATTGTTAAAGGAGGGATTTTATCAAGAATCATAAACAACATAATTCCTAAATTCCCTGGCAAAGTATTGCAATTAATGGCTAAGTATGATACTGGCCACTCACTGAGCAATTCAACTTTGCTTTCAGAACCAATCAGAACCAGCCACGCCGTGGGGCGGCTGCTTTCAGATCATCGGCGGACATACAGCGGGAATGGAACATGTTGGATCAAATTCCTTTCTCGACTTTCACAAAGCTCTCCTTCACTTCCCCGGAGCCTGAAGACTTACTTCTCTGCGGCACCCTGGAGTTCTATGACAGGAAGTTTGATCGAATCACCCCTAAAAACGAGCGTCGTTTAGAGAGGTTCAAAAACCGCAATTCCTACAAGGTTACCACCACCGACGATCCAGTCATCCGCAGGCTCGCCAATGAGGATAAGGCAACGGTGTTTGCCACCGACACCATTCTCGCACATTCGACGTGCGCCCCGCGATCTGTTTATTCATGGGACATTGTGATTCAGCGAGTTGGGAATAAGCTTTTCTTCGATAAGAGAGACGGCTCCCAGCTTGACTTGCTCTCGTTGCACGAGACCTCGCAGGAGCCTCTACCTGAGGCCAAGGATGATATAAATTCTGCCTACTCATTGAGCGTTGAGGCGGCACTGATTAATCAGAACTTCTCGCAGCAGGTTTTGATTGGAGACAGGAATAAGTATGCATTGGATGAGCCACATCCATTTGCCAGTGAAGGGGATGAGGTTGCTTCTGTGGCCTATAGGTATAGGCGTTGGAAGCTCGACGGCGATTTGTATCTCGTTGCTCGATGCGAGGTGCAGAGCATCGCTGAGGTTAACAATCGGAGGTCCTTTTTGACATTGAATGCTCTATATGAGGCGCAGTTCTGGCCACTGAATTGAAGAACAATGCCAATAAATTGGCTGAGTGGACTGCACAGGCTCTGTTGGCTAGTGCGGACTTGATGAAATTAGGTTATGTTTCGAGGGTTCACCCTAGGGATCACTTTAACCATGCGATATTGACTGTCAATGGATACAAACCAAGGGACTTTGCAGCACAGATAAATCTGAGCACTTCTAACATGTGGGGAATTGTAAAGAGTATTGTAGACTTGTGTATGAAGTTGAATGAGGGGAAGTATGTACTGGTTAAGGACCCATCCAAGCCGCCGGTGAGAATTTATGAGGTTCCTGCCGATGCATTTGAGAATGAATATGTGGAGGAGCCCCTGCACGAGGAGGAGCAGGTTCAGCATCTGAGACTGCACAGCCAAATGGGACTACCAACGATGTGGAAGAAAAAAATCTTGATGCTCAAGCTTGAAGGTTAGTTCTTGGATTTTGTTTTGTTCCAAATGTGACCAGATTGATGATTGCTCTTAGGACCTCCAGCTCTATCCACGCTTTTCTGTTCCATCCCATTTTGTTGGTTAATTTCTATTAATATGATTATTTATTTATTTTTTTTTAATTTTTGTGAAGTTACAATGAACCTATAAATAATTATGAACGCTATGACGATGAAAAATCTGGTGGCATTTGAGCAGCTCCCAGAATCACCTTGACAATTTGAGGTTCGGAATGTCCCATGAAAAATCTGATGGTGAACTTTATATTTTGATATTAAACATAAATTGAAAAAATTACACTTTAATACTAAAATCTACATTACCTTATGGCATTATCCAATACATAAATACATAATCGATGGCAATCACAAAAGCAACATGTTTCTTCTTATTTATTACTATAACTTTTAAAATGATGTTAAGTATTTCAGCCTCGGAAGAAATCGAACAAGAGAGGAAGGCATTAAAGATTAATGGTGCTTTGCAGTTCACCCCGCATTAGAAAATACATAGAGCACAAGCCATCAATTAGATAAACACCGAAACTCAAATTTCTTTTTTTTTTTTTTTAAATGTGTATTTTATAAATTGAAAACAAATACTCAATGTGCAAAAATAAGGATTGAAAACAAGGCTGAAACATTATTAGCTTCAATTTAGTGGAGAGTTTAGTTTCTTTGAGGCAACAAAAGAAAAAAAAAAATCAAAACAGCATGATAACTAAATTTAGAAGAATCAATTTTAATAAAAAAAAAAATCAAGAAACTTGTACACAAGAAAAAGAGATGATATCCAAGATTAGTATTCAATACATGAAATTGAACTCGATAACTAGAATTTAAAAAAGTTATAACATTTTAAAGAATTTAGGAAGAATTAGATGATGTCAATAGATAACAATTGACAAATTTTTTCTTCTTGTTTCTTTTTTCTTTTCTTTTTTTTTTTAGAGTCCAGCTTAATTCTTCTTAGTTTTTCTTATCCCATTTTGTAGAAAATTACATAAACTTAAAAGAAGTTAGCGAGAACAAATAAGATAAAAAATAAATAACGGAGAAGGTGTAAAGGGCAAAATGAGATGTTTATATACAAGACAAAATTTTAAAAAAAAAATGCATTTGAAATTAAACAAACATTTGAGAATTCAAAATCGAGAGAGGAAAATATTTTTTTCTGATTTGTAAATATTGAGTTTTTTTGGGAAAGAAAAATGCCTTTGATTTTCAAAAAAAAAAAAATCCACAAAATTTAGGCTAATGTAATTTCTGATTTTTGTATATATATATTAAAAAAAGAAAATTGAAATTCAGAAATCGACGTCCACGCCGGACGGGCACAATAGTAATCGAGGTTTGTTTGGTGATTTAATAACTTTGGGTGGCCGGCACTTAAATTTCCAAGCCCATTCGCTAAAAGTACATCGCAGTGCAAAGGCACTGTTTACTTTAAATGCACCAATGCTTATTTTACACATTTGCGATCCTTTTTTCCCACTTCGAAAACGCACAAACAAACAGTAGCAGAGAAGTGGAAAGGCTCAGACAAAGTGGCATGTTTGCCTTCGGAGATGTGACACCACTAGCAGCATGGTGGTCCAATTCTGACACAAGATTGGCTCCATTTATTTCTTCACCAATGGGGCACTTTAACTTTCGCGGATCAATTTATATTTTCAGTTATTGAATTCATTTTTTATTTGTATTATTTAATTTTAATTTATTACAATTAAATTACTATATTTTAATTTTATTTTAATTAAATCTGAATATCTTTTTAATAAATAAAAATTTATAGTATTTTGTCCACTAAACTGTATTTTTTTATATAATTATTTCTATTAATTAATATATGAATAAGAATTAAATTGAATTTTTATATTTAAGATATTATTGCTGATAATAAAATTAGAAATTTAACAATGTCGATAAATATTTTTCAAAAATCCTTTTTTTATTTAATAATATGTTAATCCTCAAAATGACTCAATTTTGTTAATGTATAAAAAAACATTATATGTCATGCAACGGCTAATACGTTGTATAATGAAAAAATATATATATATATATTTATTTTTAATTTTTAAAAGAGTAGATTTTTTATTAAGTTTTATACTATTGTTAAAAATTTATACAAATATTAATAAAAATTTATTTATTTAAATTTTTTTTTGAAAAGGAACATAATAAAAAGCTTTTTGCCCTTGTGTGGCGGACTAGACATTACAAAACATGCAGGCAATCTTTTAATTTTTAAACTATATTTCAGGCTAAAATATTTTTAAAGTAAACAAATTGTAAAAAAAAAAAGGTAATTTTTTTCAACATAGTTATTGACATTTTTAAACTTTTCAACTTTGTTATAAATTGTAGTATTTGATTCAAAAAAATTAACTTAATTTTTAATTATATATTGATTAATTTAATTATATAAAAATATATTTTTTAAGAAATAAATTTTATAAAATTTTATCAATTAAAATAATATAATAATTAAATTAAAATTAAATAATAAAAATAAAAATAAGTGGTAGGTTAAACATATATATATATATATATATATAACCAATTACACCGAAATGACACCACATCTCCAACAAGGTGCGTCGTTTAGGACACCCAGCCGAGCCCCACAAGAAATTTTCGCTCACTTTTAATCCAAGCTGAAGCTTACCACAGACTCTTTCAGGAAGCCAGAACAGTTGCATAGTTCGTGAAATGGTATGGCCACGGTGATTAACTCGATAAGTGTTTCACGACTTGCCAAGCACGGATCCACAGAAAAATGGCGGAGATTTTCCTGTTTTTACTTTTTCACCAAGGGCAAGACAAAACTCCACAACTGTTGCTCTCATTGCCGGTGCTTGATCTGTAGTTGCCCGCGCAGAAAAGTTGAACAAGTCGTCGACAAAGAACAAAATTAAAATACTTGTGGTTCACCATACCACACCGGCTTGCATTCCTGTCGATCAACCTTCCTCTTAGGTCGGTCCGTTGCTGGAAGAAACAAATATCTCTCACAGCTTGTTTAGGAAACCTCCAATGGATTCCTAAGATTTCTTCCGAGTCTTTCTTAACCGCCATGCAGGACCCTCGGTCTACTTGAGGCACCCAAAAGAACGAAACAGTCCTTCCTCAATATATACAAGGATATTGTCGATGATGTGTGTTCCGAGAATGAAACTGCTATGATAAATTGAACTTCTTATACATGTATATCAATTTTCTGATGGCTAAAACATTACATATTGTTACCGAGTACACCAAGAGAACTATACATTTTGGTTTGATCGTCGCGTTTATGTTGTTTTAAAGTTTGGGTCCACCTGCTAGTTTTAAAACAATTAATTTTTCTATCACTAATTTTTTATTTTATCATTATTTATTTATTTTACTTCTTTTGTTCTCTTTGAAAAACGTCATGTAGAGATGCTAATTTTGGTGAACATGCAAATTAGGATTGGAGCAAAGCACAAATAAATAGTGAGAAGCAAGACACCAGCGGTCCTCAGCTTCTTGCATGACTTGAAGTCACCCCAGATGATGAGACAGCAGAGTTTGATCATGAACTTGAGCGAGGGAGTAGATCCCTTACCGATATATATGAAAGAAGTAGCATAGCTTCTTTGGAATCTGCAACTTTTGCAGAAGCTATAGGTTTAGTCCTTGGATGAACGCAATAAAGACCGAGATTGAATTGATAAAGAAGAATGGGACATTGAAACTTGTTGAGAGACAAAATTATAGGCAAGTGATAGGAGTCAAAGTTAAATTGAATGCTGATGAGTCCTTAAATAAGCATAAGGTCAGATTAGTTGCAAAAAGCTACTCTCAAGAACCTATAGTGGATTACCTGGAGACCTTTGTTCCAACCAACAGACTTGACATCGTTAGACTTCTCCTAGCAATGGTAGCGCAGAAAGGTTTGGTTATCATTCGGCTGGATGTTAAATCAGCTTTTTTGAATGGCTTTTTAGAGAAGAAGATATATATTGAACAGTTTGAAGGTTTTATAAAAGAAGGGAGATGAAAACAAAGTGTATCTGCTACCAAAAGTTTTGTATAGTCTAAAACAAGTTCCTATAGTTTGGTACAATATGCTTGATGACCATATGATGCAGCAGGGGTTTGAGAGGAGCATAAATGAGGCCGCTCTCTACACAAAATTGGCTTTTGTTGATTTGTTGGTTACTGGGAGCAGCAGCAGTATGATGGATAGATATAAAGTTAACATTATGAGAGAATTTTATATAACAAACTTGGAAAAGATGTCATTTTTTCTTGAAATGCAGATTGCCAAGCTCAAGGTGCTATATTCATCCATGAGCAAAAATATGCAAATGAAGTTTTGAAAAAGTTCAAAATGGAGAGCTGCAAACTAACGGCTACACCTCTCATGATGAATGAAAAGTTATGCAAGGAAGATAGTGCTAGCAGGGTATATGAGAGTAACAATAGAAGTATAATTAGTTGCCTGTTATATTTAACAACAAGAAGACTTGATATAATGTTTGTTACAAGTCTGCTCTTTAGATTTATGCAAGATCATAGTCAAATCCATTTTAAAGCTGTAAAAAAGGTACTAAGGTATGAGAAAGGCACTAGTAAATATCGATTGAAGTTCATGAGAAAAGAAGAGCTGGCTTTGACTGGTTACTTAGATAATGATTGGGGTAGCTTTGTGAAGATTTAAAGAGCATAGTTGAGTATATTGCAATAGTAGAGGCAGTGAATCAAGCTATATTGACTATGAAGGGTGCTGGCAGATTTGAAGTGTGAACAAGCAAAGCCTAGTAAGATCAGTATTGACAACAAATCTGTTATAGCAATCTCTAAAAACTCTGCTTTTTATGACAGAACTAAGAATATCAAAATCAAATAACTTTTTTTTTTTTTTTTTTTTTTTGGAGAGGCTCAGCAAGATGGCGAAGTTGTGCCGCTGCATTGCAGTTTTGATTTGCAATTGACAGATATCATGACCAAAGCCTTATCAAGACTCCAATTTGAAAAACTGAGAAATGACATGGGGTTGAACAATAAAGAAGTTTAGGAGGAATGTTGTGAGGTCTATCTTCTTCATCATTCAAATTCCCAGCACGGATGAAGATGAAGATCAAGCTGAGTTGTAGTAGCTTCAGCAGCAAGAAAGAGAGATACTTGGTTTTTTGCTTTTATGAAAAGTTTGGCTAGCTTGCAACTAGAGTTCTTTGTTAGTCAAGTTCAATCAACCAATTAAGTTTGTACTTCTAATGAGCTAAGTGTATATTTTTGGCTGTTGTGACAGAAAAACTGGGTAATGGGAGCAGTTGGATAGATCATTGTCCTTTTAACTTACATTTCTATTCTTATTAGAACTCTTAAGTATGGAAAGCATGTAACTTTGTTATCATTGATGTACTAAACTTTGGACAACGTCCCTAATAAGGGGATTGTTAATACAAAAAAGGTTGATCAATTTACAAACAAAAAAGATTCATCTGTGTGTGTTGAATTCTCTGCGTTCTTCCTCTCCTTCTTCTGTCTTGTTCATCTTTGAGCTTTGCTGCAATCTTCTGGTTCTATCGTTCCCTTCTATTTGTTTACATTCTCCTTTTCTTTTTCAGCCATATCAACAAGGCCAAAACAAGGTGCCAACTCACCAATGGTCCTGTCCTAACCTACATTATTCGTTGCACGTCTAAACTCCAAAAATTTCTCTTCCCAACAACGAGTAAATCAAATTTCCTTCCAACTTGGAAGAAGCTCCAGTGGGCCTGTGGAATTTAGCTACGTGATGTTAGGAGTTGAGAAGTTACGGACCGAATGGAGATTCCTATACATGCACAAAGGTCCTAATTTGGGTTTTCAATTCTTTGATCTAAGGTGAGTTTTAGTTTTTATTTACATCGTTTAAGTGTCGCTTAAGTTACATCTGGAGGTGAATATTAATTACATAATATTCAGGTCAATATTCTGATAATTGAAAAAGGACTTGGGATTACATTTAGAGACACTATTATTACACTTACAGGATATACAAGGGCTGTAATTGTATAAAAATTTAAGCTTTGCTTGGATAAAAATTTAGGGGGAGAGGAAATGCTAGGGGGGAAAGTGAGAGGATAGATCTATCTATTCTGTATTTAAGAAATGGTGCTTGTGAGAAAAAAAAAAAAAAAGAGTTATAAATTATTTGATTGGAAAGAAGTAAAAAATAAGAAAAAAAATATGTATTTTAATACTAATTTTATTCTTCATTTAAATTTTTTTATAAAATCTTTTGAGGAAATTGGGGACAATAACTTCAAGGATGACTTTATTTTAATTATGTAATATCATCAAGAATGAAGTAATTATAATTACGTAATGGCAATTGAGGTGATGTAGGTAGAGAACGGTGGCTGAAAATTCTGATCGTGTTAACTAGGGAGTGAGTGTTGTGAATGAAAGACAAATAGATAGTTGTGGATAAATAGAAGTTTGGGGTTGCCAAAAAAAAGTTAATTGCATTAGTTTAATCAGGACGTAATGGTTGCTTAAGGAGAACGTGCAGTTCTTTAATTCCATTCCAATTAAAATTAAGATTATATTCTGACTTTTTCAAATTAATCATCTCTTATAATTGACATTTCTTGAGTTCTGCTTAAGTTTGCTTTTCCTCAATTTCAAGCATCTTCGGCCTCATCAAAGTGAGTAATTGTAATATTTATAATGTGTTAAGTATATTGTTTGTATAGATATTTAGATTATTGTATACTTACCATCTATTAAAATGTAAATCATTTTTTAAAAAAATTGATTAATTGACAAGTAATAAATTTAGTAATTATTTTTAAAATAAATAAAGATTTTTAAATAAAGAAGAATAATTGAATAAAATTAACTTATATGTAATATTTAATGTTAATTGTTAGTTATTAAATTAATTTTATATTTTTTTATCAGGAAGGAAAATGAATGATATTCATATAAAAATTAAAGAACTTTATGAAAATTAGCTACTGGCCCTATACCCTCGAGAATAAAATCTTAATTCACCGAGATGCCACGGAGAGCCCCACTAACTTTATTATCAAGTATCAAGTTGGCCAAATTGTAAAATTATTAGCTCTTAGAGAGGTGCAAAATTATGAATTAACACACATGAAATGGAATTGACATGCTGGCTTCGGAAACCTAGGCCCCATTTGAACCAGAAAAAAAACAAAAAGGTGCCTGAACTGTGGAACGATGGTTCATCTGGGCATCAACCTTAATCACTTTCTTAGCTGTTCTGCATATCAAATTGATGATTGCAAATAATTGCGTCTGGACAAAAACAAAAGAAACGGTAGCCGAGGCCAAGCACAACGAACTACTGCATGCATAGGAAACCTTGGTGAAGCGATAGAGCTGCAGTCCCAAACCTGTAAGTCTACAGTCTATATACTCTATACTCTTGGGTATTTAACGGCAAAATAAAAAAAATAATAAAAAAAAGAAAGGACCGAAGTTCCATGCGTATGCACCTAATCAATTGCGCATAAACGGAAAATATTTGTAGTGACAAGATTTGGCTATAGAATAATCGGAATGTAAACCCCTTTTCATAAAAAAAAAAAATTATTTTTAAAATTTAAGTTGTTGTGTCTAAAATAATTAAATTTGTGATTGAGACGATAAAATATGTAGTAAAAAAATAAAAAGTTACAATCGAATGTTATTAGATAATTTTATAATTTATGATATATTTTATCATCTGTATTATATATTTTGATATTTTAATTGTAAATTCAATAATTTTTTATGAAAAAATTAAAATTAAAAAAATTAATTTTTATATTAAGTAAAATTTATTTTCTAAATACTCTCTGAATATATCTATCTTCGTATTAAAACCCAAAGGCAAATGTAGAGTGTTTAAATAACTAAATTAGCATATTTAAAAAAAACATCTCACTTTAATTTAATCAATTCAAATAGAAATTTATAAACATATTCTTCTCTTTTTCATATTTATTATGGAGAATAAAGCTCTATTCCTCCGTTACAGAGGCTACTCTTCAGCGGTAATAATAGAATAAATAAGAAAAGTATAAAAGAGAACTCAAAAATTATCCCTAATTTTTAATATTTTCTCTCTTCCAAAATTATTGTTCAAGCTCTTTTTTTTTTTTTTGAGGAAAAAAGTATATAAGTATATTAATTATTATCTATATAAATTAAAATTATACTTCGTCTATTATTTTTTTATTTAATATTTTTAATAAAAATATTTACATTTTAAATATTATTTATTCTAAATAAGTTTCTTTCCCACTTAATTTTAATATTAACAAATGTAAAAATCTATTATCTTGGTCTAAAGTCCATGTCATTCTGTTTTCTCTGTTATTCTTGTCGATATGTGGCCCTCCGGCTACCATTGTCGCCTTTCACCAAATTGCATCAGAGTTACCATTGATTTCTTAAGATAAATAACCAAAAGAACTCATTTTAATGAAATAATTAACAAGAGTAAAAAAGGGTTCGAGGGTTCAACGTTCAAGAGGCCTTGGAAACCCGTCCTTTTGCCTTGCAAGAAGTGCACAATTCCAGAGCTTACCCCGACTGGGCAACCCACGCATGTGAAGCTCTCTGTCACATGTCCACCGCCACCATCAAGATAGAAAAGCAGTCAAATTTTTTGCCGGATTAAATTTACTTTTTGACGAGCGAATCACTTTTTGGAACTGCTCTGGTAATCATCTGCTGGGGTCTATCAAGCACTTTTCTTTTTTCTTTTTTCGAA
Source organism: Bruguiera parviflora (assembly GCA_019804595.1). Classification (NCBI taxonomy): domain Eukaryota; kingdom Viridiplantae; phylum Streptophyta; class Magnoliopsida; order Malpighiales; family Rhizophoraceae; genus Bruguiera; species Bruguiera parviflora. The sequence goes on from CM034055.1 coordinate 1,534,468, forward strand.
AAAGTTAACAAGGGCACCGATCCACCATCCATTGCTGGGGAATTGAGATCAAACAACTCACTATTTTACATAATTAGTACAGTTGGCTTTTGACGAGTCCCATGGGGTCCAATTTCAAAGGGAAGCCCATATATATATATATATATATATTATTCCAGTATTTAGAGCATTGATTCGGGCAAAATAAGTGAATTGAGAGTAAAGAAGAGCCCATATTTACTATAGATTGTGAATACTGATTGGAGCATCACACTAAATATTTATTATAACTATTTTTTATAAATGTTGAAATCCATTATTAGTATAGTATTTTTAAGATACTCAAGTATTCAAACACTCACGATTTGTTTGAAATGGGGAAAGGGTGTGAGAGAAAGTTATAAGAAAAAAATTCAAGTTAAAGCAAATAATTTTTGAATTAATTATTTAGATATGTTAGAAATGAGTATGAAAGAAATTGAATATATATATATATATATATTTATTTATTTATTTTGTTGGGACGTGGTAAAAGAATAAAAAGAGAGAAATTAATGTTTCTAAAGGAATGTTAGTGCCCGTATGGCTTAATGGTGGATGTCCAACAAAGATGAAGTTTAAGGGTAATATAGTATTTTTCAGAAAGTAATTTACACCACCCTGCATCTTTTTTTACAGTTTCTATGTGAAAAATTTTCACTGAGACCCGAGCGTAGTTTTTCCATCACCTTCTCATTGGATTCTTTGTTTTTTGGATTCCTTCTCATTGGATTCTTTCCTACATTTATCCAAACATGAAACCACATTTGGATTTTCAATCCCTTTTTTTCTCATCACTTTCCAGTAAACCAAACAATATTTGAGTTATTCCAAAGAAAAAAAAAAAAGCACTTGTATACACAAGACTAGGGCCGAGAAGTCCCTATAAAATCCCTCCTTTCAACCCCATCTAACCCATCTCTCTCTCTCTCTCTCTCTCTCCTGTGTTGTTTCGCCACGAAAAACAAGAAATGGGCGTTGCTAATGCTATAACTGTGCTAGTGCAGCTTTCGCTGCTATGCTTCCCTGCTTTTGGCGACGCGATCATCCAGACAGTGCCACCTACCAAGCCTCCCCATTATGTGGTCCCAGCACCGGCTCCCACTCACCACCACCGCCACCGCAGCCACCCACATGTTCACCCACCGAGTCATGCCCCCGTTCACCCTCCCACTCCCTCTCCATCACCAGGCTCACCGCTGCCGCACCCACCGATGACACCAACTCATCCGCCGATCCACCCCCCAAAACCCGCCCCACTACACCCGCCAGTTCACCCTCCAAAGCACTCCCCAACACCACCAGTGGTTTACCCACACCCACCGGTTCATAGCCCATCCCCGCCGCACCCTCATCCGTTTCCAAGGAGCTTTGTAGCCGTCCAAGGTGTTATTTACTGCAAGTCCTGCAAGTATGCCGGATCTGACACCCTCTTGGGAGCCACACCAATTCTTGGTTAGTTCAAGACTTCTCATACTTCCACGCTCTACTTAAAAAATGAGAGCTTTTTAGCATTTGTTGTTTCGTGCAGCTCTTTTTTCTGCTTAAAGGCTGCATCAAATGCTTTGCATTTGCATGGGGAATCTAGCCTTAGTAAATCAAGCAGCTTATTAAAAGCTTGTGTACATTATATAGAGATATTGAATTTTTATTTTATTGATTTGTGATTGCGTCTTTCCCTACTAAATTGAGATTTATAATAAAGATTTATGAGAAAATTTTAATATTAAAATTTAAATTTATTAATATTAAAATTAAATATAAAAAAATTATTTAAATTTATTAATATTTTATAATAAATTTTATCTATGAAAAAATGAAATAAAAACGCTAATCAGTGAATCACTAATACAACTTTTTTCTTTTTCTTGGTCAGACCAAAAGGAATCAAAAGAAAAATTAGCACTCCTTACGCCTGTCTTGCTTTATCTGTACACATTTGACAGCTTATTACTGTGCTACCTGTGTTGGCTCATTCTTGGCATTATCAATCACGTTTGGCAGGTGCTACAATTAAACTGGAGTGCAATAATACCAAGTACCCATTGGCGGCCAAGGCCACAACTGACAAGAATGGCTACTTCTTCCTCGAAGCACCAAAGAAGGTCACCAGCTATGGCGCACACAAGTGCAAGGTGTCACTGGTCTCATCGCCGTTAGCCTCGTGCGGCAAGCCCACTGATCTCCGCGGTGGAGTGACTGGCGGATACTTGAGACCAAAGAAGCCATATGTTGCAAACAAGTCACCATTTGTTCTCTTCAATGTTGGCCCTTTTGCTTTTGCACCCAAGTGTCCACTTTAAATTTTACCACCATAAGTACTGTTGTTGCTCCACTCTACTCTGCCGTTCCCATGCTAGCTGGTCTTAATTAATACAGTGTTTTCGTTTTGACCATATTAATATATCAACTAGCGTGCGTTTTGATTGAGGTCTCAGAATAAATATTATCAGCCATAGCCCATTAGCATTGAATAAATCTCTAAAATCTTCATTTTCTGTTCAACGTAGCACGCTGCTTCTGTATGTCCAAAAGTTTACAATCCATACAACGTGGAATCCTTTTATATACTCATGTATCTCGATTATAACAATTACTTAATGGTGAGGATTGGGTGAGTTATAATTACAATTTATATATCACATTTTTACAAATTACAAAAAAAGATATATATATATATATATATATTAAAATTTAAGTGCCATAACCACAAATAAAAAATAAAAAACTGTTTAGTCGAAAGTAATTCTTAAATTTTACTACAAAAATGCCATTTAAATAGGTCATATGCAGAATATTATTGTTGAAAGCGCAGCAAGACTGGGAGACATCCTCGGCGACGCCAGTCTTTCCAGTTTAACAACATTAATCTCCCCAAAATCAAAAAATCTTCCCAGAAATGAAATTTTTTGCGCTCGGGCTCCAAAGTATCGAATCAAACCTTTTTTAAAGCAACGATTGTCTCAGTCAAAGTATCCTTGGCTTTGTACACAATGCTGTATGTACCTTGGCCTGTCTGAAAAGTAAACTATACTCAGAAAAGCACAGAATAATTAAGCTAAAAAAAAAAAAAAAACGTCATTCCAAGTTCTGGTCTTTCCTTTTCTTTCTTTATTTTCTGTGCTATTCTTGATTTATCAGAAACAAAAATTTATAACTGAGGCGAAACATGTTTTCCCATATTAGCATCCCAAGTGAGGGTAGGGGAGATTCAAGAAGGGGCCAACAATTAAGGTTACGACATGTGGTGCTCTGGCTTGGTTAGAGATTGCTTTCTATTAACTACTAATCACCTTATGATTCAATTATATAAGTGTTGCTTCTGGAAAATTATGCATGAATTTTTACGTCTTATGTTCCCTTCTAAACCATTTGCAACTTGCCATTTATGGGTGGCCCTCCTCTAAAGGGAGAAGACTGTATATCTTATACACCAAAGGGCGACCACCTTGGTGTCGTCCTCTACTCTATGTTCTTTGTTGCTACCTACAATTGGACCTTCAGCAATACCGTTAACGGTGCAAGAATTGAAACTTGGACTAATATTTATTTACTAACATGATGTACGTTGACACAAGAATATGATAAAGTAATTTTTTTTTATACATTCAATCTTATTTATTTATGAAATTAAATAAATTATGATTAATTAATATATTTTATTATTTTTATATTAGTTTTTAAATATTGTTACCTAATTTCTCCCTGCTTATAATTCAACCAAGCATATATTTAGCATGTCTAGTTGTGCCAGAAAGGCCAACGTGGATTTGGAAGAACTTTTGCTATGATGGGTTAGAGTAGGGTGGCCAGTCTGGTGGGTTTGAGAATTATCAAATGGGCTGTAAAGCAATTAAGCAAATTCCCTTTTAAAATGTTATATAATTGTTACATCAAAAATAAAATAGCCTTAGAGTGATTTTTGTAATTAAAAAGTGTATAATTCGAATCATAGTTAAAACTAATTAATAAGATAGGGTCGGAGTCAAGGGTGGGGTGAAGACTTATAATATCACTCTCGTCACTATCTTCGTCCAAAAAAAAAAAAACTCAGAAATCAAGAATCTTGCTCCAATTCTTAATCATTATCCTTCACTTCGTTCTTGTTGGGACGAAGCTCGACGGACCATTGCCCATCATCTTAATTGACTATTTCCCTAAATGATATTAACCATATATTCTCTTACATCAGACTGCTAGATTAGTTTATCAATTCAAGACTATTAACCATATTTTCCATATATCAATTTTTATATGGTGATTTCATAGATTAACGGGATAATTCATGCTTATTTGACATCATAATAAAAACATAAGAACAGATCAATTCTAAAAAAGCAAGTATTTAAATTAACAACAATAAGACTCAATCTTTGACAGACAGACAACGTTTTTATGGAATAGAGTCAGTTAGCTTATAGCTGATTTGGGGGTGTAAAACATTATCTTTTTTCTTTCTTTCTTTTTTTACAATTTTCTTAGAAGGTAGGGCTGGGCTGAGGTTATGATCCTTACCAAAATAATGGCACGAAAGCCTCTAAGCCTTAGACTACATACGTTCAAATATGCATGTGATGTTAACTATTGTCCTTTAAAGACAGGCTAATGCATTTTTGTCAGCGACCTTAACCTGTTACATTATAAGTGTTAATTAGTTTTAACAATTGCATTTCTTGGATTCCAAAAATCAATTTTTTTAAAAAATATTTTTAACTTACATCAATTTTTTTGTTGATTGTGCATCATATGATTAGCACAATAATATAGTAAATAATATTTATAAAACTCAAAAACTACCAAACTTAAGGTTTATTCATGTAAGTATTACATAGTGTAGAAATTAGTAGTAATTAAAAAACATCCCATTAAAATTAAAATTTCGGTTAAACTCTTAATTGAACTTCTTTACATAATGCAAATCATAATTTCTGATCATGCCCTCATGAATGCACTGATACTAAGAAACAATATTTGGTGACAAAATTTATCAGTGAGCACTATTGCTAATGATTATTATCCAATGCTACACCAAGGAAACAATGCTATTCCATGGGAAGGTAAAGCCAAATATGCATTTTAAGATCAAATCAAACTGCAATTTCACATAAATTATAGCAATCGAAACCTTAGATGGTCAACAGATATGATCTTCCTAACAGCATTAAGTGACCTTGTGAATCAATCAGTTAGAAATGATGCGCCATGTAAAGCACTCGCACTTACCAACATGATGACGTGCTTTTTTTTTTATTTATAAATTAATAATCGAAAATGGCTCTTACATGCCAGCAATGAATTTTTGATGTCAATATCTTGACATCACACAAAAAGAACAATGAAGCAGTCTCACTAGCTATCGATGACACGAGACAAGATAAATTATCATGACTCTTAGTTACAACTATAGATATATAATTTTCTTTTTATAAAAAAAAAAACTACAAATATATAATTGCTACAATTATACATAACAAAAAAAAAAAGCTATATAATATCTCATTTTAACATATTAACCATGGTTAATCACACATTTTTGTATTTTTTTTTTCTTATGACGGCCAATAAGAATCAATCTCTGACAAAAAAAAAAGACATTTTTATGGCATAATGTCAGTTAGCTTATAGCTGATTTGGAGGTGTGAAACATTATTTGTTTTTTTTTTTTTTTTGCGTTGTTGTTGTTGTTAAAAAAACGTGTTAAACAATAACTTATATAATGAAAATAATTTTTTAAAAATTTTATATTTTTTTAAAAAATTTTAAATGTAAAAGAGAGAGAGTTGGGGCTGAGTTGAGGCTACGACCCCCCCTAATAAAATAATGGCATGAAAGTACACAATCACGTTGGGAGTCAAACCGATAATTGCGCACCAAATTCTGGTCTCGACTCCCTTCGGCGGTCTTTGCCCCGCGCGTCCTGCCTGAATCCAAAAAGAAAGGGAGTCTCGCGTCGCTGCCAGAAGTCAAACCTTCTTATTGATAACCCTCAACCGTCCGATTCAATTCGAATCCCATAATCGTACACAAAATTTAAAAATATAAAAAAAATTTAATTTTTTTATGAAATTATGTCATAGTAATAATATATATATATATATATATATATATATATAATTTTTTTAAAATTTAATCTTTATATTAAATTATGTTACATTAATGTGTATTTATTATTTATTATATTATTATCAAATTTTGGTGAAAAAAGAAAAATCTAAAACCGGAAGTTGACATAAATAGATGGGAACTAGCATTTGCATTTACATTTGCATTTACATTTACATCCACATCCAGAGAAGGAACAGGCGACGAAGTGGACCCCACCGAAAATGTTGATGGAATCGAACAGGCCACAACAACACAACCACGAAGAGCGCCGTGCACACGATCACCACCTCACCCGACCTCACCTGCCCTGCCAAAAAGCCCAATTAAAAATCAATTAAACATCCAACTGTTTTCCCCGGCAAACGAACCCGTCCCACCACGCACACACACTTACACACGCACACACTTACGCGCACACACACGCGCACACACATTTTCTCCCTATTCAAAATGAAAATTTTTTTAATTTTTTAAAAAAGAAAAGAAACGATTGATAAAGGAAGTAGTGAAGAGAATAAAGCTGCGGAGAGACACGGCGGAGAGTGGGCGAGAGAGAGCAGAAAGACATTGAAGCCTGAGAGAAAGAAACAAAGAGAAAAAACAGAGAGAATGGTGAGATTGTGGGTCCTGGCTATGGTTCACTTGGCTCTCTCAACCATTTGTCTTGCTAAACCAGGTGAACCCATATTTCCTTTTGAGTTTCTGTGGTGTTTACTCTGATTGAATCTTGTTTTGTTCCGTAAATATGATAATTAACAACAAGAATGGACCAAGCTACGGTGCATGGTAATGGTTTCTGGGCTGAGAAACCAGCTCTGGATTCATAGAAAAGGAGATTTGTTAACTGGTCAGATTAGTTGAATGAGGCCAGTCTTGGGAAAGTCGGGAATATTTTACTCTCAGTGAGATAGTTTTTTTTTTTTTTTTGTTTTTTGTTTTTTTGGCTGGATTGAATGTGGGCAGGGCTTCGCTGTGGAGCTTTCATTAGTGTTTCTTCTTTTTCTGTTGCTTGCTTATCTTTTTCTTTGTTTTGTTTTGTTTTGTTTTTTTTTTTTTTTTGGCTTTGTTTTGTTCGCTATTAATTTTCAATACAGCACCCTGGGTTATGCGCATAAGCTGTGGTTCACGCGTTAACGTCCACTCTCCGCCAACCAATGCACTCTGGTACAAGGATTTTGCTTATACGGGAGGGATTCCTGCAAATGCCACACTTCCCAGATATATCAGTCCTCGACTTACAACCCTGCGTTATTTCCCCCTGTCTGAAGGTCCCAACAATTGCTATAATATTCGGAGAGTGCCGAAGGGGCATTATTCTGTAAGGGTTTTCTTTGGATTGGTTGCACTCCCCAATTTTGATAATGAACCGCTATTTGATGTTTCTGTGGAGGGAACACAGATATATTCTTTGAAATCTGGTTGGAGGAACCATGACGATCAAGTCTTCACTGAAGCAATTGTATTTCTTACCGATGGCACAGCCTCAATCTGTTTCCACAGCACTGGTCATGGAGATCCAGCAATACTTTCGATTGAAATTCTTCAAATTGACGACAGAGCTTACTTTGCTGGTCCAGAGTGGGATCATGGAGTAATCCTCAAAACAGCCACAAGACTGAGCTGTGGTAGTAAGAGATCAAAATTTGATGCAGATTATAGTGGGGACCACTGGGGTGGAGACAGATATTGGGGTTCAATCACAACTTTTGGCCCAGGTTCGGATCAAGCCATATCAACTACAAGAAGCATTAAGCTGGCTTCAAGTGCACCAAACTTTTACCCTGCAGCTCTTTATCAGACAGCCCTCGTCGGCACTGATACTCAGCCAAATTTATCATTCACAATGGATGTGGATCCTAATAGAAACTACTCCATTTGGCTTCACTTTGCTGAAATTGATGATTCAATCACTGGTGTAAAACAAAGGATCTTTGACATTTTGATTAATGGGTATGTTGCCTTTGAAGAAGTAGATGTTGCCAGAAGGAGTGGGGATCGTTATGCTGCTCTTGTACTTAATACCACAGTTGCTGTCAGTGGAAGATCTTTAACAATATCGTTGCATCCTAAAGAAGGCAGCCATGCTATCATCAATGCCATCGAGATCTTTGACATTGTTACAACTGAGTCCAAAACCTCATTAGAAGAAGGTACCTATTTCACCCATTTGCTTTTCCTATGTTACTGCCAATAAATGGTATCAGTCTTCTCCCTCACTGGCCTTAGAGGTGGCATTGTGCTTATGCAAGCATGTTGACTGTAATACTGCACAAGGTCGCTGATCTTCTTCAACAAGAAAAGGCACACTAGGGATGGTTTGATTCGTACTTTGAATAAGAAATACAGTTTTCAGAAGTTTATATATGAAGGGCAAACTGCTTTTGACAAAGTCATTCTTTATCTGTCAATAGTTAGGGCATTACAGACTTTAAAGAATGCACTGGGCCTTCCTCTTCGACTTGGGTGGAATGGTGACCCCTGTGTTCCCCAACAGCACCCATGGAGTGGGGCAGATTGTCATTTTGATGGTGCTAGCAGCAAATGGTTCATCGATGGACTGTACTGTCTTGATCCTTGCCTTGCCATTCAGTTTTATTTTGTTCTTTCAATTGTCTAGGGTTAAATATTACCTCTTATGGGATACCATCATGCTCATTTAATCATGTCATGACCTTGTAATTTTCATATCTCCAAGTTTTGGAAAATTTTTCTCATTTTATATTTATTTGCAACCAAGGGACCCAAAGGATGGTCCTTAGGATAACAATAAGATTATTCCAAATGGCCTCATTTTATATTCAGCTGCCCTTTTGGCCTAGTCACATTGGAAATTGTTTGAAGACATGATGATTGTGTGGTTCAACGAATAGGGTACTAGTTTGATGATATAGATATAGGGGGAGTTACACAATCCAAATGGCCTCTTTAGGATCCCAATAGTTGATGGTTTTCTGTACGTGCAATCAATAATTTGATGTTTAAGTTATTGACATAATTTTATTTTTTATTTTTTATATTTCTGATCAGTGGTCTCGACAACCAAGGCTTGAGGGGTTTCTTACCCAATGACATATCCAAGCTCAAACATTTGCAGAGCATGTAAGTTCTTCTATGGTTATCCATCTGAGATAGAAATTTCCTTAACCATATGATGACCTTCATAGATCACAATATTACAATCTCATTATTTGGTTGATTTTTGGCATTTTCCAGAAACTTGAGTGGCAATAGTATCCATGGGGCCATTCCACCATCAATTGGGACAATAGCTACCTTAGAAGTATTGTAAGTACTGCCCATTTCTTATCATAGGCACATATTCATAATCTGGGGTTCTCTGTCTCAAACGTTAAAAGTTTTCCGGTAAAAAAGTAACTCTGTCTGTAGGCTGCTGACATGTACAGCATATTCAGCCAACTGCAAATGGAGCATTTCTCTTTCACTTATATTGCACTAGTATATATTATCAACAAATCTTCATTATGTCTTTCATATGGTTATGCAATATATTAGAACACTTATTTTGTGCACTAAAATGAAAACAAGAAAGGGAGTCAAACTGCCATGAGTTCTATCTGTCTAAGAAGCTCTAACCAATTTCGTCCTCGAAACTTATTTGATCTCTCTAGAATGTCCAAATTTGTACATAATCTCTCACGTGGATATGCTTTTGATGGATCTTCTTAGGTTCTTAATCTCTGACATCACATGCATAAAAAGAGCAGAGAAGGCTAAACAAAACTGTTATTGTGAAGACTCCCAAGATGCTATAAAAATCTGATAGCTGTGGCATTTGACAAAGAAATTATAGAATTTGAAAAATAAAATGCTTTTCATAATGCCATTACTGATAATTATACATGTAACTTTGCAATGTATTCTGGACCCATCAATTGCACCCTAGCATTATCAGGAAAATAATTGAAAATGTTTGGAAAGCTGAGGGCTTACAAATTACTAATTATGCTCTTTGTCATAAAAAAGACTTCCCAGTGGACAAGGCTCTTACACTGTAAAATCTGAAAAGAGTTAGATATATGCGGTATTATTCTTTTTTTTTTTTTTTTTTTACAAAGAGGCAGTTTTTGCAATTTTAACTCGATACCTCTAAATTACAATGAATTAACATTACTTATCAAGGCTCGACCTTCACTACTCTCTCTATCTGAAAATAAGCCATTTCATGTGATGAACAGCTTTCTTTCCTCAAACAAGGCAATGAGTAATTACCCAAATTAAGTGTCCTTTCACTTGGACAGAAATTTCACATGCATTGGTCAATTAAAATTTAGCCATTTTGTCAAGGAAATCTCTGAGTGTGTTAAGTTTCATGGTAGGGACCTCTCCTTCAATTTCTTTGATGGATCGATCCCCATGAGCCTTGGACAGCTGACATCATTGCGAAGACTGTAAGATATTCTTGTTATAACATAGTTGGTTTATCATTGATGGTTTAATGCGATTAGTCAACAGAGGACTTTAATCACGGTGCAGGAATCTCAATGGCAACTCTCTGTCAGGAGAAGTACCTGCTGCGCTAGGAGGAAGGCTTTTGCATAGAGCTAGCTTCAAGTGTGTTCTCACTGACATTGCTCTTGAATTTATTACTTGCTTTGAGAGTAATATGTATCACTTCTTGTTGATTGAAAAACATACAACCAGTTCAACTAGATCTCAGAGAGGGAAGGTGGTAAAAACAAGTAGAGAAGTTAACTGGAAGTCTGTTCTCATGGCACTTGTGCAGTTTTACTGATAATGCAGGTCTTTGTGGTATACCTGGATTGCCCACATGCGGGCCTCATCTTTCTTCCCGTGCAATAGTTGGCATCTCATTTGGTGCAGCTGTGGCATTCCTTCTTATGATTATTTGTTCAATGTGCTGGTGGAAAAGACGACAAAATATTCTCCGAGCACAGCAGATTGCAGGTGAGGTGATTCTTGATTAACTTACATGTAACTTGGATTGTCAGTTATAATTATATATTGAGTGATGATGTAGGATATGACTAAATGTCATTAGCACCTGCACTTTCATTGCCATTGTGTTGGACCAAAAATGGATGGTTAAAGTCGGGGTTCTCATTCCCATATTAATGTCCTGCACTCTCTTGGTTTTTTTGTGCAGCAAGAGGTGCGCCTTATGCAAAATCAAGGACCCAATTGTCTCATGATATCCAGATGACAAGACACGGACATGCTCGGACAGCCGCTGAAAATGGGCCTAGCTTACTGTCGTAATTGCTTCTGACAATCGGTGGGAAACAGGTCCATTTACGATTTTGCTTCTATATTGGCTTATGGATTCTGGTCATCCCCATTCATTAAATCCTTGAACCTGATCATGATTCAACTTCCCTCAGACTCGTGTGCTGCATTATTCGCCGATTCATTTTGGCCTTTTCCCGGTTGAGGGTGTAAGACTCAGATCGTTAGTGGCACCGCCAGCTGCTACATGGGTCTCTGAATACCATGTACATTAGCATCCCATTATTGGTTCATCTGGCCAAAGCATGTAAATCGTCAAAGAACCAACTCATATATAGAAGAATACTGGAGTGGAGTGATTTCATCTCATCTTCACGGGGATTTCCAAAGGAACAACAATGCAAAATCTTAAATAGTGTGGCTATTCTAGCAATGTACCACATCTTACAAAAGACTGGCCATTACTCAGAAGTCCGAAACAATTGTAACTTTTATCTTTTCTTGTGTGTGTTTTGAGGAATTATGCAACCGCTCATAGCTGTTGTTCCATGTCTTTTGTTGGTGTTTCGATCTCGGGCCTTCTGCTTTTCAGTTCTTCCCTGAGAGAGAGAGAGAGAGAGGGCGAGAGAGAGACAGAAACAGATAGGGAGAGGATTTTTGAGTGCTTCTATATATATATATTAAATATTAATTTTTTAATATATTAATAATAAATATAAATTAAATAAAAAATAATTTTAATAAGTAATTTAAAAATTATTTTTTATTAAAATATATTAAAATTTTAAGTTAGATTTAATTTAGACTTACTCAAGTTGTTGTGAGATTTTAATTATCTGTATTTAATTTTCAAATTATTTAGTATTTAAGTTATTTAGATTTTTGAGTTATTTGTATTTATTCATAAATAGATCCAAATCAAATAAAAACAATATTTCTAACAAAAAATATTTTTAAAATTAAATATTTTTAATATAAATTAAAATTTTAAATTAAATTCAAATTATAATTTTAAAATGTTGTAAAATTTAAATTACTTTTGAATTATTTATATTTTAAATTATTTCAAATTTATATTATTTAAATTTTAAGTAAATTAAAATAATAATTATTTAAATTTTAATTTTAGGTTGAATTAAGTAATAAGTTACTGAAAAATAAATCAAATTTGAAGTCACTATTTCGAATTACTCCGTCAGGATTGTATCACCTTTACCTAGATCTTCACGTTCACCCACCCTTTCAGGTAGGCTTGCAGAGTGGTTGGGTGAAGTGGGATAGGGAATCAAACGAGAAGAAAAATGAAGAAGCATAATGAACACAACAGGAATTCAATCGAAAATAACTGGGAGTTGAGACTCATCAATATTAATATTACTTAAAACAAATAAAATAATTTCCAATTCTTTTTTCTTCCCAACTTCTTTGCACCGAAGGAAAGATGACTACCGACAAAGAAAAAGAATTGGAGAGGACAATCTTACTGAAACAAGTTACCAGATGGAATTCAAAATTGAGAACAACTAAAGCCAGATCGAACTCTTCGTATGTAGTAGGCAAAGTAGTATTTGTTAAAACGCAATTCGAAAAATGAACTAGTCAGTGAGGCCTCGGATTAACGTGGCTTGGAAGTAACTGCTGGCATGTTTGGTTTTCTGATATCTGGCTCCTGAACTTTGCAGTCCCTGCATGGTGAGATCATTGAATGGAAAATTCTCCTTCCAAACCATGAATTTGAAGCTGCACCTTCTCTTTGTCCTTGGTTTCTATCGCGATATGGTTTCTTGGAAACTGTTGTGCCAGCAGTTGCATTATCACTCAGTTTGTTGTTGCTATGAATATGAACTGAACTTCTTGGTTCAGGCTTGTGAACCTCAGCGTTCGCTTGATTCAGGAATACTTCCAGTTGGACCTGTGCAGGGTAGACTGGATGATTCCTGTTTTCATTATAAACATCTGAGACTGGTGTACCGTGAAAGAACTCAAACTCCAGGTCTTTCTTCTTGATATGGCCAGGGCCATCAGCAGGAGGGGGTATTGATTGCGAATCTTGAACACATAAGAAACTTGCGAAGGAGAGTGATTCGCTTGAATTATCATCAGCTTCAACTTTCTTAGCAATCTTCTTTTGCAAGCGAGGTGCCATTATTTTCTTCTTCTTCTTCTTCTCCTCCTTCGTTTTTGCTGATTTCTGTTGCTCTTGCGATGAAAGAATGTTGCGGATTTTGGTCCCATCTGCAGCTTATGTAGACCCAAAAATGTGCTGGGAAGCTTGCTTGCAGTATGCCTGCAATTGTTCCTTTCTATTTGTTTTTCGTTGGAGGTTTAGGTTCAACGGGCCTCCTTTGTTCATGTAAGAACAGCTTGGGGTGTTACATTCGATTTTGATGTTGGTTTTGACATTTTGTCTCAAGTTGAAAGGGGAGAAAGAAAAGGACATTCTGGAACTACTCTCTGTTGATTCACAGGTTGTAATCTTCCGACCGTCTACGATGATTCCAATATTTTGGAAGGGACTACGAACCAAAAAATAAAAATAAAAATAAATCGGATGGGAGACTGGACGAGTGTTGCTGGGGCCTAGGTGGCCGGTTGCCGATTCAGATGATTACTAATCTAGATTAGGCTCGAACGAGGGATGGTCTGGTTTAATTCTCATTTCGTGGTCTGAAAAATCAGAGCCCAACTAGCTATCAGTTCATTTCCAATTTGCTTTTGATGTTGGTTTCCGTCCCAGTCCAATTCTAGTTCCAAATTGGCTCCACCATTTTCTTGAATTATTATTATTATTATTTTTTAACTTTTCCATAACATTTTCTGATTTTTATTCCCAAAAAAATAAAAAGTTAATGTGAACAGGATGAGATTATTAACGTTCATGCTAAAAAAAAAAAAAAAAAAAAATTCTAATCTAAGATATGAATGTAAAGGAGGATTCTACATCAATAAAGAG
>CM034055.1:1553748-1649014 GCA_019804595.1 Bruguiera parviflora
ACAGCTGCTTTATCGACAAAGTTGGCTTGCAGCAGAGATAAGGCCTCCGCAAACTGGGAATACTTTGTTCGTCGAGAGAAAGGAGCATGAGGTGTATATCCAGCTGAAAATAAAAGAAAGCAAACAAATACTTTAGGCCAGTGAAGTAACAATTCAAGAAAGAACAAACTTTGTGCTTCAATGTGCCCTCCATAAATGAGGATGCCAGCTTCCTTATTATGGCGTCCACAAAATCATGACCAATTGATCCACTTTACCTCTTCATCATTTTCCTCCAAGTTCCGGAGATAATCTGCCAACTTTGAGAGGCGATTGTTCCGGGCATTTTTTCCATTGCCTGCATTTGCACTGCCATATCGTGTGTGACTCCGAATACCACCTTTGCCCCATGCAAGCCTTTCTGAGGGGCCAACAAGTGAAGCAGATACCCCCATTGATTCCCTATTGACTTCTGAATCATTTTCCTCACCCCCACCATCTGCAATAGCAGCTGCTGACCGTCCTTCAGTCCATCTCCTGAATCTTTTTGGTTTGACTTCTGTGCTGTGCTCATCAGCAGATGATGAATCTTTTCCCCCGTCTTCATTTGCATCTTCATTGTCATCAGATTCTTGAAGCTCAGCAGCTCGATAATTTCTCCTCCCACTAGAGTGGGCATCTCGATAACGACCCAGTGTTCTTCTTGGAAATCCAGTTCCTGCAGCTCTTGTCGTCTTATTTTTCCTGCCAAGAGCTTCAGCTTGTCGACGGAAAGTCTGGGCAATGGAATCTTGGATCTGTCGAAATAAGTTTAGAGATGAAAGCCTTAAAAAAAAAATATTCAGAACTAAAGACCACAGCTGCACCATTAAAATGTGAAGCAGCAAACATTGGAGAGGTGAAATTGGTGGACAGGCGTTTCTGTATATCTCTGTCAAAAATCCAGATTAAGTTACTTTACAACCAACACAATGAAAACCATCATCCCCAATACTAAAAAAGAAATATAATTGCAATCCAAGATTATACTATTTCTGCATTTAGTGAATGCCTTGATTTTCCAATGAAGTGATCTACATATAAGACTATCAACTCTTCTGGTTGCATTTTTTGATTTTTCTTTATTTGTTCAACAACAAGATTTACTATGACCTCAGACAAAATATGAAAAACACCAATGTCTCACCTGCTTGTTGCGAGCCTTCTCATCTTCGTGAAAAGCCAATTCCTAGGGAAAAAGTTTCGAGAATTAATCCATCCAATTACAATTTTGATAGAGAAAATGAGACTTCTAGTTATAATGGGACAGATACACCAAACATGATACCTCTTCCTCATATTTGTCAATATCTGGATACAGTGCTGCAATTAGTGCATCATAATTTGGGTCATCTCGCAAAGAACGACGACTAGCACAATGGGTGCGGCATGCAGGACATTCATTGTTCCTGTAGTAAGTTGCAGTGTACACAAGAAAAACTTGTAAGCTTACAGTCAATGTTATGTTTTAAACAGAAGTTAGGAATATTCTCCAAAGAACTGTATGCAGTCAAGAGACTGGTGATGGTGCAAAGAATTACCCTAGACGCATAGATTTATCAATGCATTCTCTGCAGAAGCGATGCAGGCATTCCATCACTGTCCTTGTTTTCCGAATGATCCCTAGACATGCAAAATGGAATATCAAATATTTTTTGCAATACAGCCATATTAAAGGAAAATTGGCTGTATGACTTGTATGGACCAACTAAAAATATAAAAACATTCTTAGCCTAAACTTGTAACTTTATGGACAATAAGACAACAAATTGTCATAAACAGAAGATTTCTCGTCCTAAAATTCTATGCATGTGATTTTTGCAAGAAATTAGAAGTATCCATATTCTCTCTCTCTCTCTCTCTCTCTCTCTCTCTCTCAGTGAAACCATGGTATGATAACATGCACAGAAATAACTTTCAATTACAACTTTAATCAATTCTTACAGGAAATGAAATGAAAATCTCAAATCCAGTACACACACCTAATGTAAAAATTGTCTAAATTAAGCAAAATATGACCCTACCTATGTACCACTGAATTGCCTAACAGAAGTGCAATAATCTTGCCTAAATCTTGGCATAACATGAAAAGCAAAACAAATATATAAACTGAATAAAAGCTATTCAATTTGGCATAGGATCCTAAGACTTTGTCCTATAAATATACACTCATGAAAATGTAGGTATGTCTACTCAGAGATTCTATAGTTTTCCTTCCTTGGAATACAAACAAGTACTACATGATCAGATTCTAGAATGAAATCAGGATGCCAAGTAAGCAGACTTGCTTTCCTGATATAAAGTATATCTCCTACAGAACAAATTCAGCTGCAGAATGTTTGAATAGAAGAAATAACTATGATTCAAGTATCTGAAAATAAATACAGGAAATCTAAACCCGTACCTAGGCATATTGGACATTGCACTTCCCTGCGTATTTCAGATAATTTTACCATGACAAATCTACAGACAGGCATGCCAAAAAAACAAATGTCAGTAGGCAGCACATTGCATTATTGAGAACCAATTGCCGGCAGTTACATTCACTCAGTAACTTTTCCCTTTGCTTTTCTCACGCAAAAAGTGTTTATTTTTAAATCGGCAGAGGCCTCAACTAAAAAAGGGGCAAAAAAGAGAATAGAAGCAGCTTAGTTGCACATGACATGGAGCTCCCAATTGAAAATGAAATGACCAGATGTTGTTCGAGTTCTATATCAGTTGTAAACCTAGACGCACAGGATAAATAAATGTATATACATCCACATTGTGCTCATATATATATAGAAAATGAAACTATAATTAAGATTTTCTGCTCATTGCACTGCTCTTTACAGTCCGAGAGCTTAAAGTAGGTACAACAACAGTGCAAACAGACTTTATTCTTTTTTTTAATGGAACAGTGCAACCAGCCTCTTGAAGCAAAAAAGAAGCAATTCCAATTTCAAATGGAATCTTCAATATTAAAGCACATGTTGTACCAGGAGTGAGTCAGTTTTACATGAATATACAATCCTCGTAATTAAGCTTGAATTCTAAAGTTCCTCATATTTAAACCTTTCATTAACAGTTGAGCATTTTTCTGTGCCACTAGTTATTCAGGTGTACTTTGTGTGATAGAGCATACCAACATGATATCATTGTCCTTAAATCATAACACAAAAATTCATCTGTATAAATGAAAATAATAATAATAATAATAATAATCAGAAACAACCTTGGATCTGAGCTTCAAAAAACCACAACATAAGATTCCGAGGAAATTAAAATGGCAAAAGGTATGATCGATTTTTCACATAAGCAGAACAACAAGCCAACAAATCCTCATGGCATGCTTGTTTTGTGTCTAAACTCTTTCTCCAGAAAAATTCAACTCTTATCTAACATGCAATTGCCATCCAGAAAAATGATTTATAACACCCAAGGCCAGAGAATTTGAGCAGATTGGCAGCAGCATCTTCATAGTCAAGACAATCCATCATGACTCTGATGCAACATATGAAGTGATTATGAACAATTACAAAAAATTGAAATTGCATGTGCTCATATAAATTCCTTGATTCGTGACATTAACCACAATAGAGAAAGCATTGCATGCTATTTTGGCCTCCATGCTTGATAAACATTGCCAAAAACAGTGGATAAATCATTTCACAAAATTCTAACCGCTTAACCTCAGACTATCAGATATCACTTGACAGACGAGTATGATGCTAATTTCAAAGCAAGAAGATTGTAATTAGAGCAGATTTCCCAAATTGCAAAATGCAATGCAAGATAACTTGGTAGTAATGATGGCCAATATGATGCAAATCTCCAAATAACTGAGTTATTAAACTCATACTTAAAGACAAAATAACAATCCATATTAAAGAACAATGATGCTTCAAGGGGCTCTTCAGAGTAGAGACAAATTGAAACTGCAAGCAGAATATCAATTCAATGGTAAGTTGGTAAATGACACACGGGCAGGTTAAAAGAAATGGGTCAAACCCAGAGACAAATCAAAAAAATATAATAATTATTTCACTTTTAAGTTAAACAATAAAGTGAATAATGAACATGCCACAGCTGGAAAACTTTCACAGCTTCATCGGTTTAAATGCAACAGCACTACCTAAGTTGGCAAAGAAACTGAACAGCTGATCTGCAATTATGAAGCTGACAGGTAAACCAACTGTTTCATTCAAAAACTTAAATTGAGGCCCCCTGAATTTTGTAACCCCAGAACAAACCTTTCATGCTGTAAAGAAATATAACCAAATTAATCAAACCATTGATACCACAGCCAAATAAATCAATCACAGTGAAAGAATGCAACTTTTGCTGACCATTAACCAACCCAACATTAGATGGTAAAATAATTAACATGACTTTCATGCACATGACACCAATTCAAGCAGAAAAACACCACGGCATTAAAATAGCTACCCACACCAAACTCCGCCAATCATCGCTAAAAGAGTGCAGCAGGCATACAAACAGCTGGGATATGAATATTACACTGAAAATGCAAAACCCATCAGAGCCACACACCCAGCAAAAGCAAGAAAAGCCAAAACCCCGTAAAGCTACATAGCTAAATTCCCAATACCCAGTTTGGAGACATAAAAGCATGAGAACCCCCAATCAAAGCCTCCCACATTCACGCGGTCCATGAAACACAGGGATCCAAAGAAAACAAATCAAAACAAACAAGAAATAAAGGTAGCAATAAAAGAGAAACCGTACTCCTGCTTCTCCTCTTCATTGCTCGACTCTGGACTTCGATCGGATTCTGAACAAGAACAGGCACACGAAGAAAAAAAAAAAAAAAGTAAACCCCACAGAGGCAAAACGAGCGATCAAAATTACTCAGAAACAAAAATGGCATTACTTTCGTTTACATTTATATACAAAAGTCTTTGCAATTATTCTACGCGTAAATTACGTACCCTCGGCAACATCATGACCAGGGGGCGGCTCTTCTTGCTGCTGCTGCTGCTGCTGCGGTTGCTGCTGTTCTTCGTCTTCTTCTTCCTCCTCCTCCTCCTCTTCTTCTTCTTCTTCTTCGCGGCGCTCCTCATGGTTGTTTTCTGGGTCTTGCTCCAGAGGATCCTCTTCCTTTAGTTGGTTCTCGAAGGAGCGTTTCTGGGCTGGCATTTTTTTTTGGTCACTGACTTTCTCTGTATCCAAACACTAAAAAAAAGGAAAAGAAGAAGCGAGCAATGGAGGTGGGAGTTTGGGTGGGTTTTGTTCTGTTTAGCTGCCAAACGGCAATGGCCGCCGCCGCCACCGCCGCTTTCTTGATTCTATAGAGAGACAGACGGAGCGAGAGAGGTATCGTAAGGAGGCGGTCGGTTAGCTCTTGACCATTCTGCGTTTCTTATTAGAAAGAGAGAGAAACAGTGTGTTTTAGAGAGAGAGAGGCGAGAGGTCTGGCATGAAGAAGAGCGGATGGGTAGAGGCCGTCTCTCTATAACTAAAATGGGTGTGCCTCAATCACCTTGTGTATATTTTTATTTGTGTTTTTGAGTAATTTTGCTAGGAAAGAAGATAATTTGTTAATGTTTTTTAACCACCCTATTGAAAAAATTTTTGGTATTCATTATTTTTGTGATTCCCTCTTATATGATTTTTTTTTTAAGTCATGAAAATGAGCACAATATATTTGTACACAAAATTGAATTTTGTTTATGAACTTAAACAATTACACATATATAATTCGAAATTAATAATTTAATTAGGATAGCAAATTTTAATTTTTCTTTCCTAGTTTATTTATAATAGAAAATTTAAACAACAAAATAATTATTATACTAAATTTTATGTATAATTGAATCGATCAAATATTTATATTTAAATCAAATTATTAATAAAATTGTAAAAAGTTTTTAAATCACAATCAAATTAAAATAAAATTAAAATTAGTTAAACTAATACTAGTAATTATATAACAATTTAGTTAGTTTGACAATTTAAATTAAGATTAATGATACTAAATAATGTGAATTTTTAAAAAATAATGAAATTTATAAATAAAATAAAGAATTCAAAACTCTAAAAAAAAAATTAAATTAGATTTAAAAAAAGTAAAACATTTACTTAATATTCAAAACAATACAAATTAAAAGTATAAAAAAATATATGTACATCACGATATAAAAAGATAATAATTTTGATAAGTTGTAAAGTTAAGTGAAGAATTAAAAGAGAAATTCTTACTTTTCTTTTCATTAATAATCTATATCTTTTAATAATAAAATTAAGCATATTTATAAATCAAAATAATAACTCTAATTTTAAAAATAATAATAATAATATACTTTAAAAATATAATAATAATTTTATTTTATTATAAACTCTTATTTTATAATAAATTTCTATTTTATAACAAAATTTTACTTAAAATAAAATTTATTATTTAATTTTAATTTATTAAGTACTCTAATTATATTAATAAAATTTTTGTCCTTTCTTAAATTTTAATTTACATCATTCGTTACTTAATTAACTTGAATATTCCTAATCAATTTATTTAGTATTTCTTTTATTTCTTTAACTCCAAAACTTTTCATTAAACTTCTTGAATACTTAATAAATCTTTAAAAACCTCTATACACTGTGTTCTTGATGCCCTTATCTCCTCAAAAGAATTCGCCGTCGAATTATCAAATTTGTCATTTATATACTTAAATTGTTGTTATATAACTTTAATTATGAATGACTCACTACTATCCTCTTTCTCAATTTCACCATTGTCTTTAGAAAAACATAGCATTAATTCTATATAAAATAGTTAAGATAGCTTATAAAGTACTCTCTCAAATATTTCACTCACAAATGATGTCACACATCCTCATATTTACACTCTTTAAAGTTTTATCTCAATATATAGTTATATTCTTACTTTTTATCACTTAAATTTTTTCTCTTAATTTTTTATTAAACTAAATAATTTTAATCAAAGTCACTTTATAACTAATTAATTTCAACAAATTAAAATTAAAAAATTTTAGAAAAGTATAATGAATTAAGTTTGTGGATTGGAAGGAAATAATAAAATTAAATCACAACAAACAAAGAGAAAATAATTAGTTTTGAATTCTTGTAAAAAATGAAAGTAATAAAGTTTATTTTTTTAATTTAGAATTATTAATAAAAGCATTATCTCCCTTTAACCTAATTCAAGAAAATTTACTTCTTTCTATTTTTTTTCTTTGTCTTTTTTTTTTTATCTTATATCTTTTTTTGGTTGTCTTTTTCTTTTGTTTTTTTTTCACACAAATTTAAAGATAAAAAAAACATAAATAAGGATTTTCAAATTAAAAAAACAAAAGGATATATAATGTAACTAAGAAGAAAAAATAAAATTATCATTTACAAATTTAAGGAACAAAAAGTTATAAAAGACAGTTAAGAAAAAGAATAAAAGAAAAAGTCAAATTTAGATAAACATGATTTGAACCATAAAACTCTAATACTAACTAATGTAAATTCTAAAAAGTACAATGAGACCTAAAAGTAAAATAAGAAATTTAAAATTTTAAAAAAGTTAAATCAAATTTAATAAAAATAAAACTTTAACCAATGTTCAAAGAAATATGAATTTAAAATATAAATCTAAATCAACTATGTAAAAAAATATGAACCAAAGGTATATAAAATAATATAAATGGTACACTTCTTAAAGAAAAGATCTGATAATGATAAGTTGACTTAAAATGTTACAAAATAATAATTTTGATAAGTTTACAAAATTTAATAAAATTATGAAAAAGAAAATTCTTACATTTTTTTTTCATTAATGATTTATATTTTTTAATAATAAAATCAAATCTCTTCGTAGGATAAACTAATAACCCTAATTTTAAAAATAAAAATAATGATATACTTTTAAAATATAAGAATACTCCTATTTTATTGTATATTTTTATTTTATAATAAATTCTTATTTTATAATAAACTTTTATTTTATAGGATTTTTTATCATATAAGAAACTCCTACTTCATAGTAAATCTTCTACTTTATAACAAACTTTTACTTAATAGTAGATTTTATTACTTAATCTTAACTCATTTAGCAATTTAATTATATTAATGATATTTTGCTTCTTTTTCAAATTTAAATTCACATTATTTGTTATTTAATTTGTCCAAATATCCTCAATTAATTCATTTAATACTTTATTATTATTTTTTTATTTTTAAAATGTGTCATTAGTTTTTCTTGAATATTCAATAGCTTTTTATAAACTTAATAAATTCATAGAATTCTTTCATAAATTGACTCCTTTATAAAACTAATATTAAAATTGTCATTCACTTAAAAAAAATTGTTGGCTTGCTTAATAACTAAAGCTGTATAATATATAAGAAAAAGAAATTAGTGGTATTTAAACAAAATATGGATTTTTCAAATATCAAAAACAATAAAATAAGAAAGTAAATTTTTAAAAATTGAGATAAATGATAAGTAATTATAAACATGACAAGGGAAATGATATAAATAGCATGTCTTTAGTTAGGATTTATTTGGCTTGGTTAAGATTTTTAGTTTTTATCCTTTTAATAAAAAAATAAGAAGTATATTCAATTATTATTATCTTATTTTTATTTTTCATTTAAAAATCACAAATGCTTTATAAACACAAAAAATCAACTTTCTTATTGTTTTCACTATCAGGTTCACAAAAAAATCATAGATTCATAAGTATAATTTTTGTCACTTAACTTTTTATTTTTATAAGATCAAATTAAAACTTCTAGCAATATTACTTTAACAAATTGAATTTATTCTCTCTTATTCTTTATCTCAAATCTAATTTTGTCACTCAACTCATTATTTTAAGATTTTTTTATCATTTTATCTCTCTTCGCATTTTAACACTTAACTACCCTTTATTATCTTATTTTGTTTAAAAAAATTATATTCCTAAAAATTTAAAAGTTAATAAGACAAAAAAATAGTTAATAAAATTTGATATTTGTTTCTATTTTTTTATGTGTTTGTATATTAAAAATTATAAGAATATAAATTTTAAATTTTGAGAAAAATAATATAAGGTTATTAGATTCTAATTATTCATCATTTAAATGTTTGAATTATTAATTTATCATTATTATGATATAGGCGATCTCAAGAAAATTATATTATTATTATTATTATTATTATTATTTCTCATCTCTTTACCTCTTATCAAGAAAAACAATGTCTATTATCTAACTATATATAAAAATGAAGGCCTTAAAGTTACAATGAATTGTTCGATTGTATTCATTCATTATTATACAATGTGATTTAAAGATATTTTACAATATTAAAAATAAAATTTTTAATTTTTTTTCATATAACAGCATATGAGTTTAAAAATTAAAAATATTTTTATTATAAAAAATTTATGAAAAATAATAATAAATAATATTAATATATATAGTGAAATTATTAGTATTATAATTTCTAAAAATTATAATTTTTAATATATAATTTTTTTAATTTTAATTTTTTTATTTTAAAATATAATATGACATGTGTAATTTGTTATTAATAAATTTTATAATTTTTTGTAAAATATAATAAAATAATTAGTAATAATAAAAAAATAAAAATAAATAGTAAATAATACTAATTTGATAATAAATAGTAAAATAAGAATAAAAAATAATAATAATAAATTGATAATATAAGTAAATTGATTTTTATTGTATTGAGTGTAAGTTAGCCTATAGTATCGTTAGCTACCACCATAAGCATCATCAACTAACATGGTCAACATCATCTCCTCCTTCCTCCATTCCATTGTCATCTCCTTTTTTTTCCCTTTTTTTATACTTGTGCATAGTATTAGACAAAACTCATTATTCTTTTACCAAAACCTAACTTATATCAGTGTTTAACAAATGAACACACAATAAGATGAAGGTTTAAATTTTGATTTATATGTGATCTAATAGATCACTTGATGAAACTCAGTATAGTCTTGATCAACACCCTAATTAAAGCTGTTTTGTGGTGTAACCAAACTATATTTTGACTAACTGGTCGAACATACCAATATCTTCATTGCATATGGTTTGAGTCAGTTTCTGTTGTCTGAGTACGGATTTGTTTTGACACTTCAATTTTTTTGGTAATTCACCATTCTCTTCACTATTCATCGCGATGACTATCATCGAAGCTTGCCAGCAAAATTTAACTGGGTTCCTAATATAAAATTGAAATCCACGCTATATAGCTTGAGGCAGAGTGAGCTTCTACCTGTTTTATTGCTTTACATTAAGGTTGGATGTAATGCGGTCACGAAATTGTTTACGTAGTCTTGACGGAGATGTTGAGCCGGACGGAGGCTCATTTGATGGATGAGCAGCCCAGGAGAAACTAGAAAGGGTATAATGATCTCTCATCAACTAAATCATGCACGACATTCTGCAAAGTGTTGGTTTGATTTGTTTTGAGAATTGATGAACGTCACTCATGCACTGTACTTGAAGCTAATGGAAGAAACGCCATCAGAGAGTAGCATTTAGCTGAGAGGTTCCTGTTGAGCAGTGAGCACATACATAAAGCATTGACATTCAAATGCTCCGCAAATTGATACATTAGAGAGCAAACAAGACTGCGCATGATACCAAACTAGGGATTGACAGAAGATAGAGAGCAGAACACATAGAGATAGGACACTAGATCTTTGGATGGTTCGAGCATGCATGCTGATGCTGGAATGGGTAAACTTATTGGAAAGTAACCCATTCTCATCCAGTATGCAAGTCTACCTCCATAGACTATCCTTGTCAATTTATGCCCTCTCCGTGTATGTCTGATGAGCTTTTCCGGCGTCGCTCATTGTGCCCAGCTAAACGCCGTCGACAACTCTTTTTATTGCTATCAAATTCCGATAGCTCGTGGAACCTGTAGGCAGATTTTCATTAAGAAATACAAACTGGTTGAGACCAATGACAAGAAGTAACTTCTTATTTTGAACTGATGTTGACACAAAAAGTGATCCAATTATAACACCGTGTGGTAATTAACAGGGTTGTATGCCTTGCGCAAATCACAACTGCTTTTGTCTCTTATTTTCTAGAATATTTAATGAAATGCTAACATCACTATTTGTTAATTTTTGTATAATACCTACTTTCAGTGGAACATGCTCATAGTTAGGCATCACAAGAAATATTGCAAAAAAATCCACTTGTACTTGAGGGAAATCGAGGAAAGATTAAATTGTACAGAGACAACTACTACTGCCACACACACACACACACACACACACACACACAAGCACAGACAAAAAAAGGAAAACAAAAGCTGTGCTATTCTTTGTCACTCAATGACCAAAATCAGAACTGATCTATGGAGTAACCCAAGAGCTGATTTACAGGAAAATTCAATACCTTTCTCAACTTGTTCCTCAAAGTTTGATTCTTCCAGTCAAGACACAATGTAGTAATTTTTACACAGCATTGAGACGTGGTCTCTCAAGGAATTGGAGAAGAAATTATTTGGCTACGCATCAGCCGACCTATAATTTCAATCTTAAAACAAAAACAAAAAACTTTCTAAGACTAAAATTAGAATTGATCTTTAAACTAATCCCCACTATGTTTTTTTTTTTTTTTGAACAGAGATTATATGTTTAATCATCAAGGCCAAGAAAGTGTGCCTTGAGAAAAACATAAAGATTACATAATCAACGTCCATGTACCATGATCTGACATCCTCAAAGATAGACATACTTGATAAAGCGAATATCCCTTTTGTTAGAAATGATAGATCTATTTGTTGAATAAATTAATGCACAGTAAATAAGAGATTCAAAATATTGATTTCTAAGGTGTAATTTCACTCTAACATAAGGGAATTATTGCTAAGTAGTCTTTTAATCTTTTTAGGGTTGTCACCAATCAACTTTTTCTAAGTGTTTATGTTCTAAGAGTGATCCACACATACAACTAGGTAACAACTCTTTGCATCATTAAACCAATTTAAAAGTGCAAGCTGCCAAAAATATCCTCTTGTGCTAGACTTGTGTTATCTGGCCAAAATAGAGAATTTTATGGGCATTCCAATCCTTGAAGTCTATTGGGGAGATATGTGGTAATTCTTAATAAATTGCATTTTAGTTTAGCCCCAATATTTTTAACTTATATACCATTCCAAAAGTTTTCCAAACTTTCAATCAAATCCAATTTGACTTACATCTGCTTAATTGCTCTCATGTGTATAACTTATTAAGATAATATTGTCAATAAATTTAAATTATAATTTAAAAAATCAGACAATCTAAACTCTATCAATTTATCATTACTTTTTCAATTAATTGATTCATGTCAACAGATCACATAGACACCTAGTTATATATAACAATCACCCAACCATTAAGATTATCAAGAGGTTCTTTGAAATATCCTTTCTACACATAATATCTTGACAATTTCAATATCTTAATATAAAATATAAAATTAATATGTATTTTATTTTACCTAATTAAATTTACTCTTAAATATTCCTGAATTATTAATTTTATAAATAAATTTATAATTTATTATGAATGTTTATTCTATTTTGATCAAATAATTTTCAAATTAATATTCAGTAAAAATTGTAAAACATTCTTCATAATTACTTTTAAGATATAAATTTTTTATTAATGACTCAATTATCTCCTTATAATTCATATTATATTTAACACTAACTCTTGCAAATGATTTTTTATTAAAATAGCACAAAATCACATTAAAATATAATAATTCTTATATAAAATATTTTCATAATCTCAAATATAATGATATTTTACATTATCATTACATTAGTAATTTTAAAAATACACAAATAATATTTTATTAAAAATTTCTTATTGTAATTCAATTTAGTTAACTATTTAATTAAAAAATTAAAAAAAATTCAATTTAATTAATTTATTCATCTAATAAGAAACTACACATTTGTTTAGTATTCTTATACTTGAATTTATAAAATTAATTACTTTCTTAATATAAAAAAACAAACATTTGATATTATTATGATCCTTGAATTTAGTCAAATTATTTAGGTGAAATACATTAATAGTAATAAAAAATTAGTATTTATAAAATTCAAAGATAAAAGGTCTTATGTGACTAGACCTTTAATTTATATCTAAAATAAATGCGATCAAAAAAAGTTTTGTTGTAAAAATATCAAGAGATTAACAATGTGCACTCATAATTTCTCACAACAAAAAGCACACAAATAACTAAATTTCTCTCTAAAAACTCTCTCACAACTTTTGAATTGTAACTTACCGTTCCATATAATGTTTTGCAAACCATATGTACACTAAATGTTTTCAAGATGAAATGGAGCAAAGAAAGTTGACAAGAATCACCTCCCACACCTATTAAATCCTCTTATGCTATAAACTATTAGAGTCAAAAGGTGAAATCAATTAATGCAAGGGTTTTTGTTGTTTTAGTAGTTGCCAAAAGACAATTTGCTCAATTGTCCAACAAAGCTTATGTGTATATTGACTTTGAATGGCTAGCATCTCCCACATAGAAGGCATTTGTAGCTACATTTTGGCATTGCACATAGATTATATGATAGTTTGGACACACTATACTAACTTTCACCTTTCTAGTAAATGAGAGCTAACATTTAGTTTTAAGATAAAAGAAAATTGCCTTAAATAAATTTGTTATTATTCGATTTCAAAAATTGTAATTTATCAACAATGGCATATACACTCACCTTGAAATTTGAACCTTGGATTTGGATTGGATACTTTTGTTAAGAGTATTTAAAGTCTAGTTAACATATAAGAATTGGACATTAATAAATGCAAATGGACTATTGTTTGGTGTCTCCTCAAAATGTTTCATGCGCGATTGATCAAAAGCAAGTTAGGACTCTGGCCACACACCCACCATTACCGTTTTAGTAATGAAGTATACAATATCATGTGTATAATTGACCTTGGAATCACAAATCATAAAAGTTTTAACTATTGGTGAAAAAATAATGTAAAACATATAACAAAAATTATTATTTATCTTTTAACAATATATTATGTAAATACTTATTATTTTTATTTTATAATTTATTTATTTATTTTAAAATATTTTAATCATTATTTAAGAAAATATTTTTAAATTACAATTTAAAAATTTTAATATTAATATTTATTAGTTTCCTTAGTAATGAATATTTTTTAAGATAAAAAGTTATTATAAATAGAGTTTTAAATTTTCTTTCGTAATTAAACTATTTAGATCAATTAATAAAATTAATAAAAATTCTCTTTTAAGACTTATTATTTTTTCTCTCATGGATTTTAGAAACCTGTGAAGGCTTAATCTAGCATTAGTTCTTGATTATCTACTTTTTGTACTTTTATTTAGTGTCAAGTGATACCATATTTTAGATTTATAGTTTAATTACATCTTATGTCGAATGGTACTAAAATTTATATTTACCTTAGTTGATATCATCTTATATTAAATAGTATTAGAGTAGACTGTACCCGATTTGATGTTATCCTACAAAGTATAAAGCAACCTCTTTAATGATGTTGGTCATAAAAAAAAGACTTTATCTAAAGTATCATATTATGATTATATAAATAATATATCTCATATTAGAGATTTTATTTATAATCAATTTATTCATAAACATAAACCTAAATTTAGAGATATTCTTTTCTTAGATGAAGATTCTTTCTAAAAAATAAATTGTGAAATGATTAATGAAACTTGAAATCTATTTTGAGTTTCATAATATTGATGAAAAAAAGAAAATGAGACTTGCAAAAAGCAAACTTAATTATGATGCAAATATTTGGTAACTTGATATTCACTAATACCAAATTTAGTAAAATAAATTTAAAATTCAATTATGTTTAAAACACACATAAATTGATAATTTTAGAACTTTACCTTAACTATTATAAGGAAATTAAGTGCTAAGTCAATATTTTGGAAGTTATTATGATAATTTGCATGATATATCACAATCATTCAATTGTTACACAAAATATGTGATATTAATCCTTCACCAACTATGGAATCATATTCAAGAGGACAAGGAAATTGAACTCATGTAAGAAACTAGTTGTTGGCAATAGTAATATTATGTTAGTTTGAGAATCAACAATTGAACAAATGGTTACATATGTAGTGTTTGATAATCTTTCTAAACATACTCATAGATTAGAAGTGCAAATTGTTTATAAGAGTGAAATGATCTTGATGAAAAGCTAAAAACACACCATTATTGATTTTGTAGATTAACATGTTTTGGAATATTAACCTAAAACCCATAATCATAGGATGTTGATTATTTACCTCTTATAACAAATATGGTTGATTTTAGTAAGATAAAAGAATTTGGTCATAATTCATTGTCTTTATTAATGTACATTAATAATTCAATGGAGATTCATGTGCAAAGGTGCAAAAGTAAGTCCAAGAATTATAAAATTTTGGTGTATTGTAATTATTAATCTTTATTGTATAGAAAACATTATTTCCACCTCATCATAAATTCGAGGATGAATTTCTTTTAAATTTTTATTACTTATTTTATAATTTATTTATCCATTTTAGAGTGTGTTTTAATCTAATTAAGAGATTTGATTAATATATTTAAGGATGACAAGAAGTTAGGAAGGGAGTGAGGACAACCATCTTGATCCCTATCACTAATTCCTAACCTTGTCTCATCCCCGTCCTCATCTTTGTCCCCATCCCCATTCCTAGTGGAGATGGACTTAAAGTCTCATCCCCTTTCCCACCAAGGATTAGGGATCCCTAGCTTACTCCATCCTCAAAAAGCACATAAACTTTTAAGGGAAAAAAAATTAAAATAAAAACACAACCTTTGCTGTGAAAGCACCATAAACACTAAACCAGAGCTTCAATTCTCAAATGGTTTTTTGTTCACCCTTGCAATTAAAAAGACCCTTACTACCATGAAAGTCAAGCACCACAACAATCACAAGTAGACAGCTAGCCCTAAACACAATGAAGTCTTCAAATATTGTCACGACAAAATTCTAAACTATAGCCATGAATTGAAATCCTAAGACCATAAACCCATAAACTCAAACAAGTCACTTTACCCAACAAACCTCATGCATCATTAACATGGTCAATTACCATGCATCACTAAAAGCTGAGCTAATCACTAGGCAATGAACTAAGTTTTTTAAGCACAAATAAGAAAGGAAAAAAAGTATATTGTTTTGATTATTAGGCATTTGTAGCCTAAGAAAAAAATTAGGTTTTAACTAAAATTACAATAACATCCTTATACATATATTTATAATATAAAGATAAAACGTTAAAAGAGACTAATCCCATCTTATTTTTAAGGATGATTATCATCCTTAAATGTATTTTTAAGGAGGGGTCAAGCAAGTTCCTACTTGGATAAGGATGATTATCATCCTTAAATGTATTTTTAAGGGTGTTTCTTAAATGTTAGGAATTCGGATATATAAATATTTGTTAATTTTCTTATCAATTAGCATTTTCTAGAGTCAGAAGTTAATATAACTAGCACTTTAAGTCTTATTTGCTTTCTATAATTAAACTATTCCAATCAATTATTATGTCAATAAAATTCTTTTTGAAATTTGTTATCTCTACTTTAGTAAATTTTAGAAATTCTTTATTTAACTAACTATTTTTTGTACATTTGTACCAAATCAAAAAATGATTTTGTTTTGTGATGTTTTATAAGGAATAACTTTCCATGAAAAAAAAATATACCTATGCCTCTTTATATGTAAGATGTTAAAATTGGTTTATCTCTGTCAAATTTTTGTCTTAGCAAAGTTTTCTTTTTTCTGTTCTCTTATCTTTCCATGTGTATCTCTCTCTCTCTTTTAAATGAAACTACATGCAAATTATCACATGATCAAGGAGGAATTTGTTTTTGGCATAGAATGAGTGTAGTTGCTATTCAATTTCTCTTTCTAACAATCTCTTAGAAACTCTTTTGAGGACTGTTAAATTTTTATTAATTATTTAAATTTTAATATCAATTATTATAAAAACACAATTTTATCAATTATCTAAATCTTTTTTATTTTTAATAATAATAATATCATTTGGATTGTGATTTTTATGTTAAAGTTCTGATATTATATTACCGTACAAAGAAAAAATAAAAAACTGTGCATCGCAAGAGTTTAGAAACTAGTAAAGCTTATTTAAAACGGAATAGACTGCCAACTTTATTTCCTATTCATTTTAGGGATGCTCTAATCCATATTTAAAAATAATGAAAAAAAGAATCAGAGAGAGAAAGAGTGAGAGAGAGATAAAAAGAAGATAATTTTAATATGGTTACAAGTCTTAGTTTTTAGCAATAGTTCACTCTCGCTTGAAATATAAATAAGATGTCTGAATTAATTATTTTAATATTTAATAATAATAGTCAATATTAATTTCACCAAATATTATAATATTATTTTATTTATCAGATATAATAATTAATAATAACAATTAGCCACAACAATTTGTAACAACAATCAGCAACAGATAAACAACCCCAAATTTGATGGAATATCCACCAAAAAGTCAAGGTTCATATGTAATTTGAGAGCGGATATAATATAATAGGTTGTTGCTTATCAAAGATTTCTTGGGAGAGATTTTCTTGATCGTACATCTCATAATAATGCGAAATTCTATGATTAATTACAAAAATTTGGTTAGACATTCAACGCATTTTCAAATTTTCCCTCTCAACAATGAAGATCTGAAACTCAAACACAATATTCAATTCGAAATTAGTCTAATTTCACCAACCGGCACAAGGGTGCATTTTCCATTTAATATAATAGCGAGTAATTATTAAAATAATTTAAAGAATTTTAGTAACAAAAAACTTTAACTTACCTACGGAGATGCAACTGTGTTTGGAAATGCCTTAATTGACCTTAACTAATATATATATATATATATATATATATTGAAATGAGAAATTATGAATTGGGATATTTAGAAACCGAAGAGAAAGATTTGAAATAAAAAAAAAAAAAAAAAGAAAAAGAAATGAAGCAAGATTAGGGTTTGACCTGCTACATTGCTGGCAAAAGCGTTGATGGATCCCTTGGAGAAGGACAAAAGGAGCATTGGCGTGGAACTCGCACACCTTATGGCGCCTGTGGTATCGCTTGGCAATGGTCATGTCCACAGCGCAACCGTCTGCTTGACAAGATGCCGGCGGGATTGACCCGGCACCGGTGCCAGATCCTTTCCTGCCCTTTATCTTCTTGTCATCTTCTCCAAAGCCTGTGCCAGCATCAGTTATATCCTCCTCATCTTCATCTTCCTCATCCACCTCCTTCAAGCTCCTCTTTCCCTCAGCTTTGCTTGTACTCATTGCTAAGGAATTAGCTAGAGAGAGGCGAACAAGAGATGCAAATTAAGGAGGCCGCAAGACGGTAATAGGAAGAAGAAGCAGAAGAAGAGGAGGAAGAAGAGAAAGAGACGGACACAAGGAGACAAGGAGAGCCTGACCAATAAATGGGAGGTAAAAGAAGATGGATCATATGGGCGAGGACCACAGAGGCAGAGACTTCATTTTATTCCCCATCATCACCTATTGGGGATTAGTGGTGGAGGATAAGTTGGAATCGTATACATTGAACTTAATTGCTAGCTCCATGGTGGCTATAGTTACATCATTATAAACGTGTTTCACATCAAGGGCTCTCTCTCTCCCTCCTTTTGTTTTTTTTTTTATTTTTTTCATTTTTTATATGGAAAACAACAGAAATTATTTTCTATTTTGTATGTGAGTGTGTGCGTGCATATAAATATATATTGTTACATGTATATTATAAAAATCCTATTGTTAACTATTCATCTCATTTTTCACCTTTGTGTGTGGGTTTGTGCGCGTTGGTATGCAGTGTCACTTTTGTCTAGCATGACCCTACTTTTATTTCACCTAACATTTATCACTTTGTTCCAATTTTTGGCTTTTCATAGGTATTACTAATGAAATATGACCTTTGTGCAACGATAGGCGAAACTTGAAACTGGATTCAACCTATTCCAAAATTCAATCAACTTAAAATTTTTTTTTTTTTCAAAAACTGTAATATAATTCAAATTACTGTAAATACTTTAAAATAATTCAATATTTAAATAATTTTAATATAATTTAACTTTAACCTAATTTGACTTTAATTTAATTTAAGGTAATAATTAATTCAATAAAATTAAACTAATTAATTTAAAATTCAGTTGACTTAAACTTGAAATAATTCATAAAAAAATATTTAAAATTTTAATAATCCAATATCTCAATCTATTTGAATTTGAGTAATCCGAACTTCAAAGATCCACCTCTTGAAACGACTTGCATTATAAAATGACCCAAATTAAACCTGCCCCTCGCCACAAATATTCTGAACATAAAATTTATGAGCGAGTTATTAATCCCAAGGGATCGACATATTCGACAGAGGGATGAATCTATACGCTGGTAATGACATTTCAGTAGTTTAAATCTTACAGCGGCAGAAAATTTGTGTGGAGTAAATAGCAGTGGATCGTTCAAGCATACTTATATATGCGGATCTTCATTAGGGCCATGGAAGCCCTGTTGTTTTATCCTCCTCGAGACAATTCTGATTTCCTTCCCTGAGGTGAAGCAGTTAAGAAATCTGGTTCGACTCGTTATATTCCAAGTCGCTGCCCACCATGATTAGACGTGCAGGACACGTCTATCCACAATTATATGGCCTTGGCTGCTAATTCTTTTTCTCTTTTTTTTTTTTTTTTTTTATTTTTATCCCCCCCCCAACCATTTCTTTTTTTTTTTTTTTGTTTTTTTGTGTGGACAAAAATTCAGAACATTTATGTGTTGTTATTTCTACGTAAAAAAGGACAACCATTTAAGCCATTGGGTCCCCCCCATCTGTACAACAAACTAGCCAGGAAAGCTAGCTTTTGAGGCCCGTGGTGGATGCACAGTGATGTAAAATGATTCCAGTTTGTGTACGATCACCGGCTTCCCCGCGTTCGAGTCTTCCACCTTGGGAGTCGATGATGAGTCCAATCTGTTCCCAAACGCGTACTTGAGATACATGAACTCTTTTAAGATTTGTCGGACATCATCTAAGGCTGACTCTCTGTCAAGTGAAATCCATCTTTTATTGGTTTTGGCGCATGATTAGTCTTACTAATTATGGTTAATTATGACAAATAATCATTATAATATAGACCCCATTTGATAAATACGTACATCAAACGACCTGATAAAAATATCAATTAAATATGACATTCATTCACATATAAATTCATTACAGAGCGATAAGTCAATTGTTAAAAATAATCCTTCTTTTCCTGTTTCTAGTTTCTCGGAAATGACTTTTGGTTTAACGTCAGGTTGACCATTTGCAAGCCGACCTCACGAGGACATGAGCCAATTCCCATCTCTTGTATTTACCTCTTAACTATTTTGAACAAAAAATTAGGAAAAAAAAATAATTGAAGCCACCTCACCGATGATCACCTCATTGCATAAAATACATGTGTATTGACAAGAAAAAAAAAAAAGGAAAAAAAAAATCCTCACATTATCTTCTTGTTTTTTTCTTAGACATTAGTTACACGGCATTTAATCTTTAGACATGAGATTTAAACTTAAGCCTCTCAACACGGAATAAAACATTTTGAACTTGTTCTCTTGCCAATGCCATGCAATAAGCTGAGGACCTCTTTGCACAGCCCGTAGTTGCACGGTGATTCAAGTGCCGACCCAAAACGTTATATTGAATTAGAATTGATTTGTTGTAAATTAGTATATTTTTAAAAATTAACTATTATATTTTATAAATTTAATTTAATAATTATTATATAATTATTAAATTAATTGTTATATATTTATTACTAAGTATTATAAATTATAATAATATTAGTTATTTATTATGATTAGAATTTATAATTAACATTATATTATTTTATCAAAATTATTATGAATAATTTTTTTTATTTTTACTAAAAATAATATATATCATTTTTAATAATTTATAATTAATTTATTTTTATTATCTTATTTTTTTCAAATGTATGCTAATTAAAAAATTTGTATATTTTTAAAATATAATTATTATAATTTATTATAGTATAATAATTTATTTATAAAATTAAAAATTATTATTAAAAATGATATTTAATATATTTAAGGTATAATATTTTTTATTAATTTATTATTATTATTATTATATTATATGATTTGATTAATTATTTTTTTAACACGAATAGGTTCAATGGACAGCGTCCCAGCTCATCACCTATAATTCCACCTGAGGGCCCCAACCGCGCAAAGCTGGTATTTCCACGATATTATAAGGCAAGCTGAAAAGCGAATCTTAGGCTTGAAATTAAAAAATTTAGACGATTTTATTATTAAATTTTATAATTAAGTGTCAACTCGGGGTACTGACCCGCCACGATAAGCCTAGTAGTGTAAGCGTGTGCCGTTCAAAGGCATTGTGGTTGAATGGAACGTCATTCCATTCCTCCAAAACATGTAATTTATTTGTATAATATTAGTATTGAGAGCGCCCAGCTGGTTGGCCCCGGGAGGCTTTTCGCCCACAGGATTCCGAATTACCGCCCGCGGTATATGGAAAGACCGGCGGGGACCACTCCAAAATATTTGGCAGCCAGTTAGGTTTTTTGAGAGAACATAACTAATTTAAATCAAATGCATTTCCGACCAGCCACTTTGGGAATCTCTTCTCGTTAGTTGCAAGAAGATAATGGACGTTTAGCCCGTAACAATTGTCATTTAGTGTTGCAGGCAAAAGAAAAAAGTTTTAAACGGTGTTGTTTAAAAGTACGGTGTATCCCTTGAGCGACCAAAGACGGGAGTAGTTCGACAAAAGATCATCGTCTGGACCATGTAAGAAACTCATCTGGATGTATAAAAAAAAAAAAACTATTTTCTTTTTTAAAAATAATGTGATGGAAAGGCAATTTGCTAAAACAATGCAAGCTTATCAGCTTGCCGATGACTGTACAGATTTGGGACTCTCCCATCCTAAGCCAACTATCTTTGTTTTACACGGATCTCTCGAGGTGGGACTAGCCCGGCGTTAGTTGCATATTCCTTTATGTGATCAGGACTGCGATCATATTTAACGAATGTTTTAGCACCCTGAGACACTATTTGCATTACGAGTTCATGTGATCAAGAGTACGGTTGGTAAATATTTTAGTACCCTATGACACTTATTGCAGAAAAAACACTATCCTCTCGGTTTTTCATCCCTTCGAATGCCTGTATTTTCTATTGCTTGAATTGTCACTATCGTTGTGTTGTACACCGCCGACCATGAATGACTAGGTTTTATTGCCTGTTGAAGCACGAAACATGGAATGGGGCTCTCTTGCCCCCGACGATGAATGCTTGTTTTCATTGGCAAAGAGAAGATGTAAAAGAGCTCCCCTTCCGGCGGGAATTAAAGTTTTTACAATCAGACAGGATTTGCCGAGGCTTCTCCCTATCATACAAATTTCTATGTGCTTGGGACATTAAAGAAAGAGAGAGGATTTGCAATTTGAAAAAGATTTTCTGAACCCTTTGTCGTCCCGTACAATTTGACATTAAAAAGATTGGAAATGATTTGCATAAAATGGAGAGGATTTACTTACCGTTCTCTTGCCCGTTCAATTTTGAAGTTGAAAGTGTAAAGACATGTGATTTGAAACTGGAGAATTGGTAAATCGGAGATGTAAGATACATGATTGATAAACAGGTTTCAAAAATTAGTTACTCCAATGTCTTTATACGCAAATAGTTGCAACAACAAACCAACAAAAATTGCCGAAATTGGATTTAGGGATCACAAACTTGTATCGAGTTATTAACGTGAAAAAGAAATATGGCCTTATAAGCTATAAATAGAAATATGGCCTTGTAAGGATGCTTGGACCTTAAGCCCAAGTGTACTGGTTGTCATTTGAGCCCAATAGGCCTTAAAAGCACTGCCATTTAGGAATTTCATTATTCATAATGATTTTCATTTTACTAGATCATAAACATGCAATAATTTAAATATACTAGATCTCCAACCATAAATTCTAGGTCTCAAGTTCTTCAATCGACATAAGACTTTTGTCAACTTTAAGTAGTTAATATCTAATCCATGATAATACAAATTTTTCTTGAAATTTGCTCTTACACCTTGGTTCTTTAAACTATTTCTTTCTTTGAATTCTCTTTAATACAAGGATGATTGACACTTTTGACTACACAAAATTTTATAAAGTGCCATTTGAATGATAATTTGACAAATATTTT
The DNA here is from genome assembly GCA_019804595.1 of Bruguiera parviflora. Lineage (NCBI taxonomy): Eukaryota > Viridiplantae > Streptophyta > Magnoliopsida > Malpighiales > Rhizophoraceae > Bruguiera > Bruguiera parviflora. Next base: position 1,577,054 of record CM034055.1, read on the forward strand.
TATATGCAAACTCAATGATAGGAATAATTTAAGTTCATTGAACAAGCCTTATTCATGTATTTTAAAATTTGGATGGTGCATTTGGTACTTATAACTTTTTGGAACTTTTTCCAAATCTAAGAAGTAAACTAAGATCCTTAATCTATTATGATTAATGTATAATCAATCCAAATGCCCAAACCCAAAAGTCATGTGAATTGGTAATAAATGAATACTCTGTGTTAATATATCAACAATTACTTAAACATAATCTCATCATCCTCTTTTAAATGGTAAACTTGTTATGAAGTTTATTACAATCCTCTCTCACATCCATTTAGGAATGGAAAGAGGTAGAGGTGTCCATGTAAGTTTTAGGTGCTCAACCTTAACCTATTAGCACATAAAGTACTTATAAACATAATTAGCCACACCCTTCTTCATATTCTCCTATCAATAAAACTCATGTGAATTTTAATGCATTTTATTCATATTAGGTTGTACTATATAACTTGAATTATGGGCCTCTTTCATAATTTTTTCTTTTAGCTAGCTTATATTTAAAGCATACAATTAACTTATGATTGTTAGAAACCATCAAAGTTAATTAAGAATTCCTTAACTTTGTCATTTCTTAAATAAGTCATTACTTTCCTCAACTTAGGATCTTAATTTTAGTCTATAACAATTTTATTGATAAGCTTAAGCTTCACTTAAAAGTGAGCTAATTATGCTTTTGATCCTTCTACTACTATTTTCAACCATATATCAACTAATCTATGTAACTCCTTTACTATTAGTAGCTTTCCATAAAATGAGTGCTAAGTTTTTTACACATTTCCTACTTAAAGCTTTTACCACTATATTGACTTTACTTGGATGGTAATTAATGATAGGATCATAATCTCATAATAATCCTACCCATCACCATTACCATAAATTCAACTTTTTCTATGGAATAATATATTTAAGATTCTTATTACCTATAAAGAATTCACAAGTCTCACTTTATAGATAATATTGCCACAGTTTCAATGTGAATATTACTACTACCATTTTTAAGTCATGAATGGGGTAATTTTGCTTATACTTCTTAAGCTGTCTAGACCCATAAGTAATGAAACAATCATTTTGCATTAATGCACAACCTAAAATAGTCCTTAAAGCATCACATTACATAATGAAACCATCAAAGCTAGACAAAAGTGATTATACAAAAGTAAATGTTAAACACTCATATAATTGCTAAAATCATTGCTTACATTCATCAATCCACTTAAATTCCACTTTTTGAGTCAATTGAGTTATAGTGCCATTATTTGGGATAATTACTTAAAAAACCTTTTGATTTTATCCCACTAATCCTAAGAAGCTACGAATTTTGATAACTATGGTCAATCTTGGCTATTGTTTCACTACTTTTATCTTTTTAGGAATTATTTTTATCTCATTCTTAAATACCACATGGCTTAAAAAGGTTATATTTTTTTAAATTCCACTTTTTGAGTCAATTGAGTTAATAGTGCCATTATTCAGGATAATTACTTAAAAAACCTTTTGGTTTTATCCCATTAATCCTAAGAAGCTATAAATTTTGGCAACTATGGTCAATCTTGGCTATTGTTTCATTACTTTTATCTTCTTAGGAATCATTTTTATCTCATTCTTAAATACTACATGACTTAAAAAGGTTACATTCTTTAAATGGAATTCACATTTACTAAATTTTGTGTACAATTATTCATCCTTTAATGTTCAAAGTACCACCCTTAAATGCCACCTATGTTTTTCTTTCGTTTTAAAGTACATAAGAATATCATTAATGAAGACAATACCAAATTGATCAAGGAATGGCTAGAATACTTTATTCATTAAGTCCATGAAAGTTGCAATAGTTTTGGTAACAACAAAGGATATCACAAAAAAATTTATAATACCCATATATAGTGCAAAACATCATTTTAGAAATGCTTTCTTTTTAACCTTTTTTAACCCTTAACTTTTAATAGTCTAAGTAAAGTTAATCCTAAAAAAATATTTGGCCCTTTAAAATTGGTCAAAGAGTTCATTGATTTATGATAAAAGATATTTATTTTTACTTGTTACCTTGTTTAGTTGTCAATAATTAATGCATGAACTCATTAAGCCATTCTTCTTTTTCACAAATAACACCAAAGCTCCCCAAGACGAAACACTAGGTCAAATATACCCTTTATCCACAAAATCTTATATTTGCTTAAACTCTTTTAACTTTATTGGTGTCATCCAATACGATGACATTAATATTGACTAAGTACCATAAATGACATCTATATAAAACTCAATTTTTACTCGTAGGTGACAACCCCGGTAATTCTTCTAGAAACTTATTAATTATTGATACACTTTCCAAAAAATAATAATGTTCTCCTAAAGATCTCGAATTAACATTAAGTACCTAACACATTTCCTCCTTAACAATTTTCTTACTCTTATTTAATAAATAAAGTTAGAAATATAGAAGCATGTTTCTCTTGAATTTAAAAGGTAGTTTCCATTGGAATTTCAAAACATGTGACTTTCTTATGATAATCTAAGGAGACATGATGTGCAGTTAATCAATCCATACCCAAGATCACATCAAAATCTACCATATCTAATGAGATTAAATTTACCAACTTCTTACTATTTATATGTATAACATAATCTTTATATTCAAAATGTGCATCTAATTCTCCTTAAGTAAAAGTAAGAATTATAATATAAATGTTTAAAAATGTTGAGTTAACTATAATTAAGGGGAAAAGAATTATGAAACAAAAGAATATGTTAAATCCTGATCAAAAGAACTTTAGTAAAGGCTATTTTATATGAATGATACTTGTCATCATAACTTTGAACCAGTATAGGATAAATGAGTTGCTATAGCATCTCGTTGAGTGATATTAAATGCTTTTACCTATTCTTTGGTATTATATTCTTTGTTTGGACTATTAGCTTTTATAGTATCTAAATCATATAACACACTAATATTGCAACCTCCATATCTGTCATAATAGTCATTAGCTTGTCCCATAAAAAAAAAGAGGTGGAACTAATAACTAGAAATCTCAAATGGTCTTTAAGACGTTAATATTGGACAATTTTGACCATAAGTCTCATTTACCCATAATGAAAATAAGATCTAAATTAATGATTACATAGACCAATATGGTAATTGTCGCATAACAACAAGTGTTAAGCCCTTTACTAGAAAGATAAGACTTTGGATATGAATTGAAGCACTTGACCTACCACTAGATCCACTATTTTGTTGTTGTATCCCTTTAAGCATACTCAAAGTAGTGCTAACTACCAAAGCTATTACTAAATCCTCTACTTATAAAATCACTTTTGAAATTTTATCCTTAGATACAAGAATCTACTTTATTCTTTTGATACTAAATATGTTCCTAGTCTTCCTGCTCACTTTCTTTAATGACTTTAGTATGATCAATAATTGCAAATAATGGTTAATACTTTATTGTAAACAAAATATGGAACATGTTAGCATGTAATGCTCTGATGAACCTCTTTACCCATATTTTTTTATCTAAACCCAAATAAAGAGCATATTTAGATAGCTTTAAAAAATTCATATGTATATTCATTTACTGTCTTAGTCACTTATTTCAAAGTTTCAAACTCTAAGGCCTTTTAGTCTCTAAAAATTTTGAGGAGGGAAACTATTAAGGAAAGTTACTCGAAACTTATTTTAAAATGCTTTAGCTCTTGTGTTGGCTCAAGTCCCTTTTCAACCATTATATTAGTTTAATGTAAAATCCCTTAGCTTATAAGTTGTTAATTCTATATACAAGTAAATGTCTACAGTTATTAGCTAATATTGCCTTTTCAACTCTATTAACTAGATCCCTAGATCCTTAACCTTTTAAATGTTAAAACTTAAAGGCTTTGTACTTTAAAACTTGAATAAAGCATGATTAAATCCAATCTTAAATGCTTATGTAACAAGTAGTAGGGGAGGCACTCCTTGTTACTAAGCTAGTTCCTTAACTAAATTTCAAGCAATTTTATTAGTACTTTGAATGCCCCTAATAATGCTTTATATGGTGATTCCCTCAAAGGTACTAATGCTAAAATCAAGTGGTAGTATAACATTATTATAAATTTGTTCTTTGTAAACCTTAACTTTTACTTCATTTACTCTAAATGACCCTTTGCCTTACTTAACCTAAGGGGTAGGATCATTATAAGTTGAGCCTTCATTTAGGATGCACCATCCCTATGTTACATAAATACTATATCGAGTTGGCACATTCCATTATAAAATAGAAAATTTTTGGCATAAAGTTCTCCATTAAATATTGAACAAATTAAAAAAGTACAAATCCTAAAACTTAAGGTACATAATATGAAATGTAATCTTATACTTTGTTAGTTAAATAATCATAAGGAAGTGCTTATTCATTGTACAAAGATAAGATATGATGGTGTGTTTCACCATATCCTAAGAAGAAGTAGAATGAGTATTCTTAAATATTGAGTATAAGGGATAAATATTAAAAAAATACCTAAACTTTAATAGTAGCTTTGTCATAACTCAAAATAAAGGTTGTGGCTGGCACGATATCCAAAATAGTTAACCTGCCAAATGTAACACAAACTTGAAAATAAAGTTAATAACATTTCATGCCCAATGGTAGAATAAAGATAATGTCATTCACAACTCATGCAATAAATCCTAGTAAATATTAAATTTATACTAATAAAATCTCAAAAACTCACCATATAAGTCAAATGCTAATGGCTTTACGTCTTCAATTTATTACTAAATAATAATATTTATTAAAAAGCTCTATAAAAAAGAGCATTAATGATAGAATTATCCAAATAAACTAAAATGCAATACGATGAAAAATGTTAGAGGATGGCTCTATTAAGTATTTAAGAATGTTGGAAAATGGCTACATTAATCATAATTTAGATGAAAAATGTTAAAATTTATGAGCTCAGTATGACAACTCAATAAGAAGCTATAATATGCATAATATGGAAAAGAGGTTAATTAGATAAATGACAAAATAAAATATAAGATGTTTTGCTAAACAAAACGTAATAATGGAAAATAAATATACTCATTTGAAACATAATTACATATACCATATCGTACCTAACCATTCATTCACACCTAAATCTCTCCTATCACATTGAGGCTTATAATAAGTAAAATGCATAAAAATAAATTTAAAGTGCACATGAGCTACCACCTTGTCCAGTAGCTAAGCATCCAATAACCATATCTTAATATAAATATATTTGTTAGGATTAATATATAATAAGATATAATATATCTAAACGAATTGGTTTTTGAAAGTTTTATTTTAATTATAAAAATATTTTTCTCTTTAAATATCAATAACCATTTTTATATTTGAAAAAAAAAAAAGAAAAGTCATCAAGATTTTTAATCCCATAAACACATAACTAATCATAAGTTGATAAACAACAATCACCTCTTCAACTTAAATAAAGCTAAAAGTTAAGGTAATCAATTGAAAAACACCTTAGAGTTTTAATAATAACAAAATTCTCATAAATTGACAAAATAAATCTTTACAAAATGAAAGTCAATCATACATATATATAGGTTGGTTTTAATAAGCTATTCTTTTTTACTAAAAGTTCCCATTTGTTTTAAAAATAATTTACCGAATTCATTACTCGTTCATTCATCGAATCCCTAAAATTGATTTACTTTTTACTAAATAGTAATTATGTAATAATTAAAATGTAATAATACACCTAACACATTATACATATAATAATCACATACACTTCAAAAGCAAAAATTCCTAATATGATTATGACTAAAAGGATGATGATATACCTTTCATCAATCCTACAATCAATGAGAGAATAAATTAAAATTAATAAAATAATTAAAGGATAATAAGAAATGATAAGTTGCCCTTTAAAATCACTAACCCTTTATGATTTAACTAAATAAGTATGTATGGGTATAAGACAACATCTTTTTTTTTTTTATTATTTTTACCATAGGTTGGCTTACCCATTATATTATGGTTCTATTGGCATAAGCTTAATTGGCAAGTGATGGCATAGCTAGAGTTCTTTATAAGCAGCCGACATAAATAACTTTTTAAAGTCAATTTTCAATTTTAATCATCCCATTTCAACTTCCTTAACATCCAATTCAACTTTCCTAAAGCCTAAAAATAATCTAACTTATCAAAAATCAAGTCAACACTAACTTACCTTGAAAATTTGTAGGTGTTGTGCTAAGGGGTTCAATCTCCTTTAGATCTTGATTTCAAGTTTTAATCACTTTTAATTAGCCTCCAATTATAAATATATATAGTTTAAGGTCACCAATCAATCTTAAATTTGATGAAAATTAAAGAAATTGAGGTTTAGGCTTTAAAAGGATTATTTTGTATTAATTATGAAAGAAGAAAGGAAAAGGATAATTGGTGGTGGTAATAACAATAAAAGGAGGAGAGGTTGGTCAGGTGGCTAAAAGTGGTACTTATGGTGTTTAGCTATAACTATTTGTATGGAGATGGTAAAAACAAAAGAAAACTAATGAAAAAGAAAAAGAAAAAAAATGGTAACTAAAGGGAAAATGTGGAGATGTGATGGGCACCATTAAGAAGGTGATGGTCAATGATGAAATAAGTAATGGCTAGTGGTGGATAGCAAATAAGATGAAGGGGTAATGTCAATTTGATGAAGTTGAAAGGAAAAGAGAATAAATAAAGAAGCTTAAAATGAGTTATCAAGTTCGGGTAAAGAAAAGAAAAGAAAAGGAAAAAAATGAAAAATTAATTTAATATTAAAGTCTATTATAATCTTGTATACCGACCAACTATTTTTTTTATTTTATAATATATTTATTTTTAGATATTGCAATATTGGTATGTATGTTACATGCTTAAAAAGGGTTATGGTAGTACTACTTATTTTGTAACCTTTGTCGGTAACTAGTTTAGAAAAGTGTGCATTTTCTTATTGCGAAGCAAAGATTGGTACTTGATACATTCAAGGAATTCCATACTAATGCTAAAAAGGAAACTAGAAAGAAGTTAAAGTGTGCTCAAGTTTGGCAATAAGTATAGGGGATCATTTGAGTAGTACTACAAAATTTATAGTATTAAGTTTAAGAAGACACCTTTCAAGACCATATAGGACAATGTTGTAATAAAGATAATGAATAAAACAATATGTAGAAGATTGATTTTAGACTTTTTTATGCAAAATTACCTAAGACATTTTAAGGTAAAGTAATGATAACTATAGTTTTTCTTATCAACCCTTCTCCTTTCAATCTTTTAGATACTGACAATATTAACAAAATTTAGTATGAGAAAGATATTTTTCATAATCATTTAAAGGTATTTGAATATAAGTCAATTGTATATGTTTTTATAGGTGAGAATTCTAGGTTTGAAATAGAGGGAAGAAAATGTGTCTTCTTAAGATATACATATGTTGATGTAAATATAGATTCTAGGATCCATAGAAAAATATATCCTAAAAACCAAATATGCAATTTTCTTTTAAGACTAAACTATTGAAGATTTTAATGAATCAAAATCCAAAGTCTATTAGTGATGTATTTATTAATCTGGGTTCAATTACTAGTACATCTTTATCCATAATTTACGTTAATTATAAGCAAGCCATTTAAAAAGGATATTATATTGTAAATATTCTTATAATTAATGATGTTAAGCTAGCTAAAAAGGTCATCATATACCCATTTATAAAGCTCCAATTTAAAAGATCCATTAAGTAAAACAAACTTTCAATGAGCACTGAAGAGATGAGTAAGTATTAAAGGTTATGCAAAAAGAGTTGAAGTTCTTATATGAGAATCACTATAAACTTATAAAGCTATCAAATGATAATGAAATAAAACTATTAGATGGTAAAGGTACTTTTAAGTATAAATAGGTTGGAGCAAAGTCAAAAGAAATGAACTTACAATCAATGTACTCAAGAAAACTAGTTATAAAAAGGTTTCAATAAGTTATGTTGACTAAGTTATTGCCTATAAAGAAGCTTATTACTTAGTATAGCTAATGTGAGAATGAAGTTATATCCCTCTACGTAGTTGAATAGGGGATATTATTAAAATGAATCCATTAATATGAAGGCATAATAATAAATAAAAAAAAGAAAAAAATTTTTTTTTTTTTTTTAAAAAGAGCTACTTTAAGAAATATACTTAACAAGAAGAAAGAGACAATCACATTAAGTGAAGTATGACGAAAAAGAGAAGAGAGAGAAAAGGAAAAGTTGAGGCACCGTTGATAAACTCTTTGGACATAATTTTGAAATCTAATTCTCCTGCAACATCAATTTTTTGTTTTTGATAGCATAAATTTAAATTTTATTGATATATTAATAAATTTATTCTTCTCTAAAGACCCAACTTTTGCATAATTTATTTTTGTAAAATCTTTTCTTTTGTAATTCTAAACTACCAATAAGATTTTTTTTTAAGCAAAAACTAATTAATTCTTAAAAAAATGTTATTAAATTTGTCTCTAAATTTTTTAGAAAAGAACTTACTTATATTATTATTATTGTTAACATTAAAAAAATCTTTCACATAAAATTATATGTGTTTTCTCTTTTTTATGTTGATTATTATCTTGTTATTTTATATATCTATTTAATTGCAGAGAGAGAGAAAAATAGACTCGCAAGAATTAGTTATCTAGTATAATCTCTCTTTATAACCAAAATGTCAAATTAGGTCATTAAAATAAAACTTCAAAATAATTCTACTCATATATTTTTATTTGTAAATCATAATAAATTCTTAAAATCTTATTTATTATAAAAAAAATATATTTAGTAAAATCATAATAATTTATATTTAAATATAATTAACATGTATTTTTTTAATACTTAAAAATTAAAATATTTAGTTTTAAAATATAATATCATGATGATATTTTTAAATTATGACATCACAACGATGTTCTTGTCATTTATAATTATAAAGTCAATATTTTAATACTTTCTACTTCTACAATGAATATCTTATTCTGCATTTTTAATTCGTGTTGCAATATATATTCAAAACACTGTAATCACATTTTCTAATATACATGTTTTGTAATCTGACATCATGATGGTACGGCAATATTCATCATAATCCTATTCTTTTTAATCCAAACATTTCTTGAAAAGACGAAAAAGAAAAGTAATATAGAAAATGAAAAAACTGAAGGAGAATTTGAAAAAAACAAAAAAAAAAAAAAAAAGGGATGGGTGGAAGGGGAGACAAGCGGATTTTTACTGTTTGCTAAAAATGCCTAACTGTTGTCGTTAACTTGTAAATCTAAAAAAGTAAATGTACCTACTTATCAAATCATCACCTGGTACCAAAAACAATCAACCTTTAATTCTTGAGCGTTATTTACGAGGAGGGGTCTTAGACAGTTATTTCACATCTCCCACTGTCACGTTTTATGCGCCTTATTAAGAATTATTAAATGTTTTTATTAAATCATATTAAATACCCTTTTAGTAATCGAATTCCAATTTGGTCAAACCATAAATTTCAAATTCCAATAATAATGAAATTATTTTCTATTTTGCTTCTTTAACCAGACGCTAATTACATAGAGCAATATTTTTCTACCAGATAACTTATGTTGCAATTTATTATATTATACCTTTTAAAGAATTAAATGAGAAAACATTTCATTATTATCATCATATGTACTATAATGCTATGAAGAACCTCTTGGACACAAAAATATCCGTTGAAGTACTTACATCAATTTAAATTATTATAAATTTATTTATATATATATATATATATATATATATATATAAGAATGGTCTTCAGTCTTATATCAAACCTTTATGCTGCACTCTCTTCGACTTTGAAGTTATAAACCGATAAAAACAATCCACTTTAGAAAACCAATTTTGCTGGTAAATTTTTCTGGGAAAAAAAAATAGAGAGAAAATAATGAGATAAATAAAGCTAAAAATTAGGTTTTTTTTGGGGGGGGGGATATTCTGGTGATTTTGAAAACAGTTAGGATGTCTTTATTTCATTATTTCGATTTCGATTCTGATTCTGATTATGGGGTACAAAACTAACTTGCCTTAGTTCATTAGTCTATTTATTCACATTTCTCTGTCGCTCTCTCTAATGTCAGCCTCTCTTGACTCGGTTCTATTGCAGTAGCATCCGGTTCCTCTCCTCTGGCAACATCTTCCCCTACCCCACATGACCATTTCTTTTCCAGCTTCTACACTCGCTGAGAAATCAAAGGCACACAATTCTCTTTGAGCAACACCAATAAACAATCCCCAAAGACCGATCATCTCTCCTCTCTTGACGAAAAAAAAAAAAAAAATGGAGGACCTTTTCCCAACTTTTTCCGCCAACATCATCAATGCCAGCAACGGTGAAAACTCGAACGTGGGGGAATCACAGAATTCTCACTTCTCTGCAAACTATGCGCCACAGAGCTACCCTGCAACATCTTCAAATTCAATAACTCAACCATCCTATAATCCACTACAATATCATCCGCACGGATATCCTCCAGAGCAGGCTAGCCAACACCCACCGTTAGTCCATCCTTCGTATCCTTGTTGGTTTGGGCAAACTGGCAATGAAATGCCAGGGTCTCCCTATTTTCAGTTGCAGCCGAACGAGTTAATGATAAAGCAAGAAACGAGGGTTTTTGATGCTCACAGTACCAGGGTTGCAAGGAGTGAGAGAAAACTTTTACGTCAAAGGTACCTCAACAAAATCTCTTCTTCCGGGAATAATTCATGCCATGTTGATAAAAGGACACGGTCCTTGAATGGTGCTATTATCAACAACGCTGCCACTGCCAGCGCAGACTTTCACACTATAAATAACAAGGTGCGATTGAATCCAATTTTCATTTTGGTTCCTACTTTTCCGTGTTTGCCTGCCTTTATATTTCTGCATCTGTGCCATGACCGAGAGAGTAATTCAAAAGGCTATTCGGTGTAGAGACTGAGACTATTGCTGAGGAAGGAGTTGAAAACTAGTGACGTTGGGTCTCTGGGGAGGATTATCCTTCCAAAGGTGAAGTTTCCTTGGAGCAGTTTTATAATCTGCGATTGCCCACATATTTGAAACTCTTTCTATTCCTCTTCCTTAATCATTTTTTGGTTTTTTCTGTAATTCCAATCCAGAGGGAGGCTGAGGAAAATCTTCCCAGCCTCCTTAATAAAGAAGGAATCCAAGTTGTGGTCAGAGATGCAGACTCCAACCAAAAGTGGAGGTTAAAATTTAAGTAAGTGATTGATATGATATATTTGCTTTCATTTTGTTTTCCTTACTCTAAACATCAAACAACTTATTTGTGACATATTTGCGTATTAAATCTCAAATTTTGTTCAATTATAACCCAGATATTGGTCCAACAACAATAGTAGAATGTACGTTTTAGAACAAACAGGTAGAACTCACTAAACTAAACTCTCCCTATGATTCCTTGTCCTTTCATGTAAGGCGTATTTCTCACTATACATTCCACTTTACAGGAGAATTTGTCAAACAAAATGGGATGGAGATTGGAGATATTCTTAATCTGTTTGAGGATGATAGCAAGAATCTCGTGAGTACATCTACTTTATAACAAATACTAATAATTCACCTTTCTTTTCTTTTTTTTCTTTCCTGATTTCAAAATAAATGTTGGACTTGAAATGGGAGGAAGTAAAATGCAAGTTTGTTTAGCTACATGACAGTGTTTCTCGTGGCCTTTTCTAGGGTCCACGCTGACACATCCTTTAGAAAGATAAAGATAGGTAGGTTAACGGGCAAAAAAATAAAAATAAAAAAGGTTCAAATGCAAATCGACAAAATTCTAGACATTGACTTGGCATGTACGCATAACTAATGATGTGCTGGTAATTGAACTGTCTTACCACTAGACAACTAAGACAAATACCTGTCTGGATGTACATGCCAATGTTGCAGCTTTGGGGCTAAGCAGAACTGCTTAAGATAGGGTGGCTCACACCAAAAATAATTAATTATGACAGTAAGAGTAATTAGTGTTCTTTCGATCTCCCCACCGTTTAATTAATAATACATCTTATTGTTGTTTAGGACAAAATAATCGAGCCAAATACCTGGATTATACTTGCTCGTTTGAGCACTAAGTTGATGAATCAGAGCCTCTGTTCTGCGGGGGAAGTGAGAAGTTCAAAACTAGAAAAAAAAAAAAACAAAAAAGAATAGAATAGAATCCAAATAAATAATGAAGGATTAGATTTTATTATAAAATCTCAATTCAAAATTATTAAATTTGAATTTATGGTTTTTTATTTATAAATTATTTTTATGTGAAATTTTCAATTATACTTAAATTTAAAATTTTAATAATTTTTTTCTCAAATATAATTTTTTTATATTAAATTTTTTTTTTAGAATACGCTAAAAATTTATTATTATCTAACTAAATTAATTTATATTCTAATCTTATTTTATCTAATTTAAAGTGTGCATTTGTCAATTTTTTGAGAGTTATGATAAGAGCAACCTATCATCACTCTTATATTAAAGCCTAAGTTATTACTTTATCTGATTTTTCTTGAGAGTGTAACTTTACTTTTTTTTTTTTTTTTTTGGTTTCTCAATAAATACAACACTTAGCAAAAACTTGCCTTATTTTATTTCTATTGAATTATCAACTTTAATATTAATTATTAGAAAAAGTAAAGAGTAAAGTTCATAATTAGAAATAAACTTAAAAAAAAATTTAAGTAACTAATAAATATATACATTTTAATATTATATTTCAACTCAAAATTTTAAAATAAAAATTTATAATTTTTTTTACTTATAAATTATATATTTTTTCTTTTTTTTAATATAAAATTTTAATGACATATTCACATTTGAAATTTTAATATTTTAATCTAATTTTATGAACTAATAACTTACTTATTTTGAAGGGATTGACTTAATTTGTTCACTAAGTTACTTGTACTTAATGGATCTATTTTGTCCTTCAACCTAAAGAAGATTTTTACTTTTGAGAGTTGATATATTTCACGAAGGATGACTATTACCACGATTCAAGAAACTATTTCATTTTTAATGTATTATGTTTGCCTTTGTAGTCCAAATGTATTGTGGGAAATAAATTAAATAAGTTTCTTATTAAGGTATCACTATTAACTTCTTCGTTTAAGTATACGAGAATAATTTTTCTATATGGCATGGTCTACACAAATGGTTGATTTGTCAATAAAAAAATATCCAATTATTTTGTGTTAGTATAAACTATTTACAAAATATATGGCACTAAATCGAGTTTTACTTTATAGTTCCTTAGAAATTTTATTGCATGTCATGTTTTTAATGAATATATATCATTAGTCGGCTGGAATTATACGAGATATTAAATTTAATTGTAAATTCAAGAATATGAAAACTAGCGAATTGCGTAAAATGTTAAAAATGCATCAAATACATAATAGACACAAGATATACAAATAATTTAAAACATGAGGACATAAAAGTTCAACTGTCAACCCACCCTTTGTCAGCCAAAGATCTCGGCTAGGTCTGATGGTTATGAACTGCAGAACATGTATTAGGACGAGCTCCTTAGTATCATATAGCACTATTAAAGGATTTATTTGTTATAATTTTCCATATATATATGATTTTAAAACATAGCACAAATTAAACATTTTTTGGAATCTTGAGTTATATATGAGCGCCCTTCATTTTCCATTTCTGTTGTTGTCTGCTGAATTAGATGAGAAACAAAAATCATGGACTGATCTTTATTCTTTACTTATTTATAGAACTATAGCTTATAAAGTTAATGTTTTAGTGTTCCTTGCACCATTGCTTATTCAGTCATCTTCTACTGATTGACTCTTTACCATACGAGGCATCAGTATTTCTCCATAACAAAGACAAAGAGACCAGGAGGTGAGATATCATACCAGCAAGAATCAACTAAGGACGATCGCTACAACTATTTGTACACACCAGATACATGCCTAGCAAGAGACGACGAAGAATTGGCACTACTTATAGAACAACTTTACAATTGAGAATGACAAGAAGATGCTAACAGCCTTGGACATGCTCTATGGATGTCACATCCATCTTCATATCGTCCAGTAAACGAAGTAGAGAGGATCCTTTAAACAGGTTCTTTGGCATTAGTACAAAGCCCGCAGCCGGCTGCTGCAGTCATGAAAACTTCATCTTCCCAGCACAGCAAAGTGAAGGCAGAAGAACTTGACATTAGGGCTGTAAATGGGTCGATACATTCATTAGAGATTTAATGATTTGGTTTGGTAAAAGTTCATTCAAATTTATACATTTATAGGAATAATACTTATATTTAATTTCAAATTTTATTTATTAAAAAAAGTAAAATTTAAATAAAAATAAATTTAATTTATTTAGACTTATAAAAAACTCGTTTGAGAAATGTATTTATATAATTATAAAAAAATTCTGTTTATTGTATAGTTAAAGTAATTTTGTTAAATTTATTTTCAAAATTATAATTTTTTTAATATAAATTTACGTTTATATCTTCATATCCATTAATCATGCACCTATGAACGTAGGAGCGTTTTAAGTAATACTGCTCAAACTTCTAATTCTAAACTTATAACTCCCTTTTTTTTCTTTTTTTTTTGGGTTGGAATACTGGAACAATTTGAATATTTTAATGTGGCTTATAAATGTGTTCAATAAACCGCCCGATTCGTTCAACCCGAACCAAAAATTGAAATCGTCAAAATTGTTGATAATGATTTGGATCTTATTTATAATGTAAGCAAATCACATGTCATGATTTGATTATAATTTTGAAAGTTTTAAAACTGTAGATGTTAAATTGAATTGTTTTGTAATGCTAAAATATAGAAGTTCATTTTGTAAAAAATGAATCACACAAAAAGAACAAAAAAAAAAAAAAAAGGCCCTAGCCATCTCCCCACAGTGCATAACCCTCTCACTTAATACATTGAATATAGATATAATTTTTATATTTTTAATTACTTATTTTTTATTTTTATTTTTAAAAATTTACTGTCTTATTTTAAATAGTTAAAAAATTAACGTTAAGATATCAAAAATTTTAATTAGCACACAAATCAATAAAAATCGTAAATAACAATTTAAGTATATGACTCAAACTATCAAGTCGACTAAATCAACCTATAACCACTAATGACAATTTTGTTGATTTTATTATTATATCGATCTAATTACAATTTTAAAAAAGTTTCGAATCACTGGTAATAATTTAGTTTAAACATGAAGATTAAATTGGTCCAAACTGATGCGTATACGCGGCTTCTCCTTTTAGGAATTTTGTTAAATTTTGGTTGGGGAAAATGATAAAATGCATAAAACTACAACAATTTTATTGCTATATTTCTGTGTTTTCCTTTTCTATAGCATTGCATTCTGTAACTGACCCAAACGAGCCGAGTTTCTTGCTCCATTAATAAAAATGGGGGTCTCATCTAATTGCTAAAATAGTATAATTTCACAAAGTTTATGAATTTCACATATGATAAAATGTTGATGCAAAAGAGTTTAAATTCAAGGTGAGTACATGTAAATTTGACTGGTAGAGTGTCAAATAATCAATTCAAATTCAGATCATTTTGAATTGAGTCAATTTTGGGCTCGCACTCTGGTTGTTTTTGAGTTTGGATCACTTGAATTTGAGTCGGATTTGGGTCGATTCACTGGTTGGCATATTACTATTTGAATTTTTTTTTTTTGACTAATTTTTCATTATATTTATCTTAGAGTACGTGAAAATATCAATATTTATTTTTATATATCAATTTATATCCAAAATATATAATTTTTTATTTTTAAGTTCAAATCAACCAGCAAATTGACCTGGTAATTTTTAAAATTAATTTTTATTTTTCATTAATCTTTTATCCATATATACATATTTGTATATGTAAATAATATTTATTTATGTATGTATATATATATATATGGAATTTTTGAAATATTTTAAATATAAAAATAGATAATCATATAAAATAAATAATCTGATATTAATATAAAATAATATATAGACATATAAAAAAATATTATGTAATAAACTTGTTTTGTTTTTCCAAGTTTCATAGTTAAAATGGTAAAAGATACATTTTTTTTAACATAAAATCTAGTTCAAATACTATAATTTTTAATTTTACTTTGTTTGTTCTCTTAAAAGAAAAGGTCACGGATCGGTTAGAGTTTGACCCAAATTTATTGAGTCATTTTGGGTTCAAATTATTTTTGAGTTAAGTCATTTTTGGGTCTCTTTTTTTTTTTTTTTTTAGATGCAGGTGAGGTTGAATTTTTACACTTTTATTGCCCAATAATAATCCGAAAGACCAAATTGGAGCTTGGATTCTGAAAGTTGAATGCATCAAATATTTATAGGCCCAGCCGATCTCTCTGTAGGTTATATGATTCGTGTCTACTTCGCTCCATCAAAATTTTTACAGGTGAAGGCAGGCATATAGCTGACAGGGTGTCTATTTTGAATCCAGATTTTGGCTTTTGAAATTTTTTTCTTGCTTGAAAAGTATATATATATATATATATATATATATATATTTTTTTTTTTTTTATTTTTATTTTTTTTTTAATTTTTTATTTTCTTTTGTAAGATAGAATTTTAATAGTATCTGTTGGGAAAAGGACAAATTTTTGATACAGAAAGCAGGAAGGATCACTGCAACTGCAAGGGATGTAATGGCATATATTTTTAAAAATTTCCTTATGAACCCAGATTCAGATTTGACCCACTATTTTAAACCATTACATACAATTTTAGAACCCTTTAGGAATATGATTCCTGTACCTTCTTTTGCTTTTCTATTCAGCCTAAAAAGTATTTCCTGGAATGTAAGGAAAGCTTTCAGCAATTTATTCTCTTGGTTATGCATCATGCATTTTGTTTATTTTTATCCAAATGCAAGAACATGATCCAAGTAGGGAAGCACAAGCCACCAATGGTCCCATGCCCCTCAATTAAAGAATCAAACAATTTAGGCATGTCTTTGATCAGTGGAGATAGGAATGGCATCTAAAGAGATCAAAAAGTGCGAGAGGGTGGAAGGATAAAGGAAGAGGAGTAGAAAACGAGAAGCCTGTATACATCTTAGTTTCACAAACATTTGAACATCAAAAGAAATGAAATTCTTATTGCAGCTTCCTTGCTGCTCATGCTTCTGCTTCATCAAGCCTAAAAAGAGCAAGCACAAGGAGGAGAAGAGCGATTGACAAGAAGCAAAACTTCTGCCCACCCAAACTTCCCATAAAAGAATGTAAGGCAACGTATTGCAGTTGGCTTGTAATCCTGAATCTTTTCTTCTGATATGTTACCATGGATATGCCACATATTTTAAATTGATCTAATTCGTTCATGAAGTAAAGTCTCACTCTCTTTTCTTTGTTAACGGCGTCTTCAATTGCAAAAAAATACAAAAAATGGGGTTTTCTGGGTTCACCTCCTTCGATCATTTGGCACCAAGTCCAGTTCTTTCATTTGATGTTCCACTGAAACCAGGCCAGTCTGTGTGAGAAACCTGCAGAAAAAATTACAGCACTTCAGGAAGCCCAAAACTTGGCATGTTCTCTTCAGGGAATTTGGTTCTGCCTAATATAGTGGCTTCTTAAAAAAAAATCACAAAATTCTCAAAACCCATTAGCCATTAGATGGTACAAGAAAAGGTTAAACTCAGTGTCTCCAAAACCATTGCATTGACTTGCTAACTCTATTTGGGTGACCAAACCATGATTGCACCTTAATGCCCCTGGTGCCTGCTGACACCCAAGAAGCAGCAACAAAGAAATCAAGTAAATTCATGCTTGACCTTTTAACCATGCATGTGAAAGCCTGGTTTAAGCTAAACTTAAGAAACCCCGGAAGCAATATCAGACAACGACAGTTCACTTATTCCAAACAACAGTCACCAATACCATTATTTAGTTTTCCAATAGGCATAACAGCATGCTCCAATTGTATCCACACAATAAGCAGATCTAACACACGATATTAAACTTTTTTTTTCTTTTTTACTTTAGGTGTTCCCGTGGACAGCACTAAGCAGTACTAAGTCCAGAATTATTGACTCATAATAACAACCTGCATTTAAGAAATTGAAGGATCCTCATCATAACATACTTTCTTTAGCCCTCTGTTAATATACCCACTACAAATAACTTAAATAACTTACTCATAGAACCTTGCCTTGGCACAATGATTGACTTCATTATTGTTTCTCTTATAAGTAGCCAAAGCTGTTGCTTCTAGCTTAGGAATCAGTATCATTTTCTGATGCCATAACAACCACTGGTCAACACTTCAGATCATGTCCAAAGAATATCAAGCAGACAAATGAGATATATGCACAACCTGGATTACACTTCTAAAGCTTAAGATTAAGATGTGCTCAAGACTAACTCCACCATAAATCTGAAAATAGAACACCCCAGCTACACTGAGAGGTACCCATTCATTAGTGGATTGGACAATGAACATTTGGCCTGTCAGATTGACTGGTCTAAACATTATGGTAACCTTGCAAGGATGGCTGCTTTAAAACTAGAGAGAGAAAAGATACTGTTGATCACCTAAAAACCATTCATCAGGGGAACAGTCCTAACCAATAACAAAAGAAATATAAAAATACAAATAAATTTGGAGATGTAAGTGTAGCATCAAGGAGCATGGAAACAAAAAGCGGCCAAAATTGAGACTTACACTCCTTAAATCACCTGGAAAATACGCGAAAGGATCACCAATAGAATATAATGATGCAAACAAGCAATAGAATATTGACGTTGAAAAGATTTTGTAGCAATTTGGAAATCCACACTCTGTAAAATTGTCGGGTTCATTAATCAAAATAAAGCAGGATGTAACACAAACAATATACTTCAATCTATTATCAAACGACAAATGTCTTCATCGATCAATCAACCAACTTATTTCAATTCCCAGAAAAAAAAAAAAAAAAAGGGAAGAAAATTTACCAGCAAAGAAGCGAGAATAGGGTGGCGGTGATTACAACAAGAAACACAACATGAAGAATCAAATAAGAGTCGCTTGAAGAGAAGGCAAGGCCAAGCATAACAGAAAGGCACACACCAAGCATCAAAAACGCCGATTTTAACGTGATCCATGTCGGACCCTGAAATTGAAACAACAAAAAGATTACAACTTTCGAGTTTTGGGGTCACCCCAAGTATCAGATGAACACACACATACGGACACACTGACGTTGACACCAGGGGCTAGAGCTCCTAGTAAGACTGCTTTCGCTGACGAAACGCCTGATTGTCCGTTGTTTGTCTCCATTGTCCTTTGCAGGTTTAGATCTGTCCCGCTACTTCAATTTCACACGCACACACCAAAAGTTTGTTAGATTTTCAGGCAGAAAATGGTGGTGGCGGAGACTGAAGAAATTTTAAGGTGAAAGAATTTGAGAACACCGGGGTGAAGACAATGTTAGAGAGAACATGAGTTTGTTATTTACCTGTTATTATACGAAAGTCAATCTAAAATTCTGTTCAATAGCAACGAAAAATTTACTAATCCCATTTCCATTCACCTAGAGCAGTAACTCGACACTTTGTTATTGTTTATATATATTATTATTCAAAATAAAATTAAAAAATAATAATTAGAATAATTATTATTATTCAAAATTTTTTTAATTTTACTCACTCAGATTAACTTGATTTGATTAAAAAAAGAAAAATTAAGTGGTACTCGATTATAAAAAGTTCAGTGAGACTTAAGATTAAACATAACAAGTTAACAATTGCTTGGCACAGATTGTCACTTATCCAACTTTCGACCG
The DNA here is from genome assembly GCA_019804595.1 of Bruguiera parviflora. Classification (NCBI taxonomy): domain Eukaryota; kingdom Viridiplantae; phylum Streptophyta; class Magnoliopsida; order Malpighiales; family Rhizophoraceae; genus Bruguiera; species Bruguiera parviflora. Next base: position 1,596,917 of record CM034055.1, read on the forward strand.
TAACCAACTGGGGAGCTTGTTTAAACCCAGAAAGAGAAACCAAAAAAAGATGGGGAGTTTTCAACAGCAGCAATGAGAGCGGTTAGTCCACAATTTCTGAAGGGCACATGGAGAGCCGTCGAATCATGAACGAGATTTGTCTGTCATTGCACTTCGAACCCAAGTTAGATGCCATTTTTCTCAATACTGTGGTGTGGATTATTTGACCACTTATTCTATTATGCAAAATATTACTAATAATGGCATATTCTATAAACAGATGATGCTAACGACAGTCAAAGTATATTGTGTTAAATACATTTGGAGAAGCTGCTATACATTTATAGCATTGGTTTGCAAAATTTATTGGCAAGCAAGGCTTTCCATTACTAGTGCAGTCCAGAAAAATAGCTTTCAATCATCCGTTCAGCTATCCAGTTGGGCTTCCATATGAGCTTCTAATAGCCAAGATAGACCCGAGTTCTTCATTTGGCATGGACATTTTCATGAAGCCGTTATTATAATGAGTACTACCCAGCCAGTTTTCTCACAGTAACGTTCCAAGCAGTAAAAATATGTACACGTACATGTTTGTTTAACTTCTGTAGATTCTAAATGAACTTTCAACTGCCCGTATATGTAGGACCTCTCAAGGTTGGATCCTGCCGGAGAAGCCATTCTTTCTCCTTAAGGTACTGCAGAAGAGACTCGGGCTCATTCACAGTGCCGCATAAATAAGGGCTTGCTCTTTGGTGGCCAAGAACGAGCTTCTCCCTTCTCTGTTGATCTGCACCATGGATAGGAGGAAAGCTTGGAAGAATTGGTCGGCTCTCCCCATAAATCAATGGGCCAGGAGTCATTGGAGATGCCCAGTGATCCAACAGACGAGGCCTTGAGATGTCATCACCATTGATGTTTCTAGTGCTCCCAGCAGCATAGGAATGAGCTGGCCATGCATTGCTGATAGGTTGCTCAAGATTGTGATGTTCCCTATATTGACGAAGCCATTCAGAAGAAGTCATACAATGAAATGGTGCGTATCCATCCACGAATCCCGGGTTGCTAGGATTATGATCAACAGCTTGATGAGAATATGGCGTGTATCCATCCATGAATCCTGGGTTGCTAGGATTATGATCAACAGGTTGACGAGAAATGGCCCAATTTGTATTGCCACTCCCTTGTGATACATCATAGAAATGATTTGCTCTGTTGATGCTTGGCCTGTTATGGTCGGAAAAAGTAGACTGTGTGCCACTAAACCAGCCAACACCATCAGGGAGAAAAGGGGCAGAAGGTAATGGAGCTGAATATGCAGGCGAATTGGTGCTTGAATATTTGAGGGAGTCTTCAGTTCCATTTATGGAGAGATCATTCAAGGATGCAGAAGCAATCTCTTCTATAGGCATCAAGGTGTGGTTGGTGAAATAAGTTTTACCCTTGGCTCTTTCACTGCTCAAACTGCTCTTTTCAAGTACCCACGCGTTGAGTGAGGGTGGCCCAGCAGAGATGGAGCTACCAAAAGAGGAAGCCCCAGGAGAACTAGGGGCCTCTAAAAATGCATGGGATACCATGTCCGTTACTAGAGGCTCCTGCCACTTTAGTACCTTACTGCGCCTGAAATTTGTCATATCAGAATGGAGTGCTGAAGGATCACCCTGAACTTGTGCTATTAGAAGTGACGTAGCACGACGCAAACATTCATCAGCACCTACTATCGGATCCCCTGCTTCTTTTGTAGGCATTTGATCATTACAGGAGAGAAAGCCATGAAGTGGTGCAGAATTGTGCCTTTTAAGAGGCTTGAAGAGAATGACTTCTTCCTCCTCCACAGCAACAGACTTACCAAGCAGATCTGGAAGGTCTATTAGTTTCTCCCCCATGATCAGTTTTTGACGTTCTTCTGGAGTATAGTGACAATGCTGTTGGGCCTCCTTTGCTTTGACAACAGCACTACAAGACTCTGGTTTTTCTATTTCTTTCCTGTCAAGAGAGTTCTTTGGTTCTAATATGGAAAATTTCTTCTCAGATTTATTGTAGCATATCCATTTACAGTTACTGCTTGGTCTGTCTGCAATCTTTATTGCAGCATTGATCATGCGGCGGGCACGGCACTCAAATTCACTTTCAGGACTGTTGCTGTATCTCCAATTACTTGAAAACTCTTGTGACAACTGTGAATGTGCTAATGGTGCAAAGCCCCTCAACTCATAGTCCTCCCAAAGAGCAGTACTACTTAGAGCCTTCGTGTCAAACCTATTTCTATCCAACTGCCATAGAAGTTCAAGAAAAGCACCAAAAAAGTAAGATATGGCACTTGCGCATCTTTCATCTGTCTCATATATCTCTGCTTCATCAATAACACCCACCAACCACTCCACAAACACCAATATGGCTGGTAAAAGAGGGCACGAATCCAACAGATATGCATTCAAACATCTATCAACAAGGCGTCCCATGAAAATGTATGTTGAAGCAAGTGCCAGTTGAGTCAAGGCAATTTGCTGTGGATCTTTTGCTTCTGGGCTGTTCATCAGATTATCGACAACAAAGATAAAAACAGAAACAAATTGAAGGGTTCGAAAAGGCCCACTTCTAGCTGAACCTATGAGCAGGTAAGATTCTACTGCAGCATTTAGCTTTGTATCATTGAGTTCCATCAACACATCTAGCTCCTTCACAGCAGATGCAAAAGTATAAGGGAAGTCATCCAAACTGTTTCACATTTAAAAACAGCAGAAAAAGCATCAGAATATGATTATTAACAGAGAATAAGTGTAATGCAGAATTTATGCTGGCATTTTTGCCAGTATATGATCTTGTTATCTGTACCCAGTAGAAATTAGGATCTCACTGATGCAACTAGTACCCTGAAGTTCTTCGCATCACTGGAAATATCCAAGTGTCAATATTGAGGTCCTCCATCAGTGTATGTGCGTGTGTGCATGTGTTAAGCCAAAAGATCAGAGAAGAGATCACAGTAAGATCAATGCATTCTAGCATGCTCTTATAATGGAAACTTAGATAATGAAAACAGATTCACATGGAACAAAACCGAGGAGGAACTATAACTTTTAATATCCACACAAACTCGTATGGGGTACCTTGATTTTATGATGAAGAAACTTATCACCCTAACAATAAGAGGCCATGGATTGGTTTCCCTGCAACCTTCATTTTCTGATTTCACCATCTTATGATATGACTGATCATTAGTTGATTGATATTGACTCTGGAGACTACTTTCAGATGGTTTCAGGAAATCAAAGTGGGCATCATGAGAAAGGGAAGGAAAGTAAGAGGATCTGTTCTGCAAGATCATGACAATCAACTCAGAAGACACATAAGCAATGCGACATCAATATCAATCTGTGGAAGACATAATTGATGCTGCAAAAAATACAAAAGGAAGAAGACAATGTGAATATTGGGTCTTACTCTTTCAAACAGCGAAATAAGGTTATTCCATGCATCGGGGAAAGGTTCTTTAACAGCTAAGCTTCTTATGCAATGGTACAAAGTTAGGAAGTCATCGCCAACATATGTTGCCAACACTGCCAACTAGAAACAAAGAATACGACTTTTAAAGCCACAAGAATTTCCCAAGATTCAGCAGGCATTTCAGGTATAGATTGAAACAGATATCCGAAACACAAAAAATAAAAAATAAAAAAATTTCTCAAAAAAAAAACCTGATTGTGAGGATTTCCACTATCTGGCCAATTTTTTGTTGCTTCCAAGTAATGGTTGCCTGCAACTGACCAGTTATGGCCCTGTGTATCTGCTTTTTCACATTGTTCTCTATATCTAGCAAGATCCCCAAGACAAATATGGATTCGATGGCATAAAAACTGCATTTTCTTTGTGTCAACAGAACTAGAATTGCCACCATTTTTACAGAAAGAGAAGCCTTCAGAAAGCCCATTAGATTTTCCAAGTTTGACCATTAAATTTTGGTAAAATTCAGTTGCTTCTGACAGAAAGGACTTGAATCTTTCTACATGGTCTTCACAGCTTCTCTGTGAAGTAACAGCGCTCTGTGACGTTGCAGTTTTCGTGGTCCCTTCATGAACAGAACTTCCTTTAATTCTCTTACGAAATTCATCAATATGCCTGTAGTGAAGCTTCCATATGGAATATTCAACATCTTGAAGCTCAGAGAAATCATGATCACTAAGAATAATCTTCTCATAACTACAGCATATTTTATGGTACAATTCTTTCAATTCAGAGCGCAACAGTCCTTTGTTTAGAATCAATGCCCACAACTGCTTCTCTAAGCTAGCAACCTAAAATCATCATCATTTGCTGAGTCAGGAACTAAAATGGAAGATATGTAACCTCCATGCAACTGGCAAAAAATAAAAGGCAATAAAAGCTAAAAGGATTCACCTCAACAAGAAGACCAGGTTTTTCTCTTGGATCCTTGGGGGGAAGATGCAAATTAGCATCCATGCGTGGACTTAGAAAACTTTTTGACCTGAAAATTATTGAAAAATTAGAGCAGGGAATGGAAATTAGCAATCAAAAAATTCTAGTCCTGATGTTCTGTATGGAAGTTCATGATGCTTCACATGGATAGAGCTCATGTAAGAGCTGGAGGAAATCAAACTCCCACATTCTCTGTTCTAAAATCTAGGCTACAAATACACATCAGAGAACACTTTTGTCTTGAACAGATTCGAGTTAATCACACTGAGGAATAGAGTCAATTCAATAATGACAACTAAAAGTATCATATATTATCCTAACATGCCAATCTAACCCTTATCACAAACAGAGGAGTTTTGCACAGATGCACACTATCCTCAACATCACATCGAGCTAGGATCTAAATTGATAATTCGACAAAAAAAAAAAAAAAGAGTCAGAGATTGAGTAATATTTCAAGTTAATCATATGCAAAACTGCCCACAAGCATTTAGAGAGAAATATGAAAAATACAATTGCAACTGGGCTCATTTAAGCTTATAACCTACCCAGAAGAGATAATCATAATGGTCATATGTGGCTAAAATATGCAAAGCATGGAAGTTAAAATTGGTAATTGAAGCATGCCGACATGTTTTAGGCTTCGAGTACATTGTGAATTAGAACCCCCAAGAAAAAAAAATATATATATATTCTTAAGTGCCTCCTAAACGATGGATTAAGCATAATTCACACAGAAAATCAGCATAATCTTAGAATCAGAAAATTCCATGACGAGGCATACTCAGAGCATCAAAGGTGGGAACAACCACAACAAACAGTATCAGAAAACCAACATCAAATCAAACAACTTAAACAGCGCCAAGCCTTAAAAAGCTTGAGACACCAGAGAATCACAGAGAGAGAATAAACACCCCAGAGGCCACAAAGAAAGAGAATTGTATCAGAAGATGGAAAAGGAAAGAACACTATCAGGAGCATGCACAGCGAAAACTCATCAACAGGACAGGAAAGCTTCACCAAAAGGTAGCAAGTTCCGGTCGACGCTTGGAACAGAAGCTGATACCAACTTGTTACTTTGACCCAGCAAATAGTAAGACACCGCAGACACGGAGAGAGAGAGAGAGAGAGACATGTGATCCTGCCGTAAATGGGCTGTTTTTACCTTCTTTCTTTGGAAAAAAAAAAAAACATAAAAAATGAAATGAATAAATGAAGGTGGAGTCTTTGACTAAACCAGGAGGATCCCTTGCAATTCAAGCCAAACCCGTCTTTTAGTCTCGTCACCGAAACAAAAGTACAAACTCGTTGAATCTATAACTTAACTAAAGGTTACTGGGCAGTTAAAATCCATATTTATTTTGTTTTTTGTTTTTTTTTCTTGATTAAAATGGGAATACGTATCGTTATCCTTATTGGGGTCCCAATGTAGTATGCATAATCTTTCTCTTGGATGGGGGCTCCATGGCCGTAAACACTCAGCGTGAAAAATGACAAGTGGGTGGCTGTTGCCAAATACAAATAAAGACAACATCTGTGTTTCTTCGTCCAACTGTACAGATCTTTTTTGATTTTTTCTCTTAATAGGAGTGGTCTCTGTTAAAGGTAAAAATGGATGATAAGACATGGACGAGAGCTTGAACCCTCGCCAATAGGCAGGAGTATCACAGCCTCTTTGCCTTCTGAGTAAGCCCAGGTTCTCAAAACAGACCAAAATTTCAATGAGAAGACCTCAATTCTTCGGTCTCTTTGCTGTTGGTGAAATAAAATGAGAACAACTAGGGTTGTCCTCTCCCGAGGAAGCTCCCTCAAAAACTCCTCGTAGTGCAAAGGAGAACAAAACATTTTATACTGATGAGCTCATTTGTTTCCTTTTATTTAAATTCAAGTCATATCTATTGTAAATTAGGATTTTTTTTTTAAAATAATTACTACATTTTTTTTAATTTAAGCAAATTAATTATTTTACAATTATTGTATTGATTATAAATTAGTGTAAAAACTTCATTTGATATAACACTTATTTATAAACAATCATATTAATTAGATACTGACATATTTTGTCTATTTTAAAAATTCATACTACTAAATTAATCAAAAGATTATATTATTACGTCATTTTACTTATAAAGTGCATACAAATAAAAATAGTTTGTCACATTGTAATTGATGGTTCTAAACTTATGAGATGACAGATGATTTAAATGGAAATCTCGTGATGCTATCCTGGTTGAACAAAGCCGATCTAATTGCTCATTTCCATTATCTCGTGTGTTATGCCACCAAAAAAGTAATTATGAGAATTCTATCAATGTTCCTAATTATTTGTAACTTTTGTATTTGGTTGGAAGAATGGATTGTGCTTACTTTAAAAGAAGAAATGAATTATTTGAGAGCTATTATGAATTATAATATATTTCATAATAAATTTTTAGTTACAATGAAATAACATAGTGATAATAATTAAATCTCTAATTTACAAGAGATAAAATTCATTAAGTAGTTATTTGTTCATTTTTAAAAATAAGGCATTAGTTTGAAAATTTATCAAACAAATAATTATTATTTGGTTTACCTTAAAATTTGAGTTTGGAACTTTAAAAATAGTTAATTTAGACACAAATTGACTAAAAAATTTTATGACAAATATTTCATTATAAGGAAAACTAATACTATAAATATCAATGAATTGTAATAATTAACTCATTATTTTTCATATTAGAAGTAAGTCATATAATGAAAAGATTTAAAGATATGAATTAATAAAATAGTTGTTAAATGATGTAGTGGTATCACTCAATTTTATTTGATCATAAATAAATTTAATTAACTTTCTAACAAAGTCTTTAAACACAAAACTAGTACAGGATACATCCAAAGGAATAAGATAATTACTTATAAAGAATGGTTTATTGTGACTTAGCCTATGTAATAAGAGATACTTTGAAATGAGTTTATATATATACCAATAATTTATTGATTGATCATATATGTATTATCAAAATTATAAATCTCTTTTAATAGTGTAAATAGTATAATTATTCTAATAAGTGAGATTGAGTTATACTATATCTCTTATATGTAGTATGTTAATTGAAACACATACTTAATAAATTTACCTATATGATAGTAAAGTGTAATTACTTTTATAAGATCACAAGCAAAATTTCTGAAACTCTCATGAAAAAAAAAATTAAAGTGAGAATAGAGCTTAAAAGTGTTATATTACATTAAATTATTTGTTTAATAAGTATATAATATGGTGACAAATTTTCTAAATATTTATATAAAAATTATAGTTCATTGCAATTTTTATTTTGGTTTACTTTTAAATATCAAAACTTATATATCTTAATTTTTAATTCATAGCCTAAAGGTACATAAAGTAATGCATCATATTCTTGTTAATTAATATAACAAAATTTTTCTTTTAAAATAGTAAAAGTTATTGTTAATTAGTGTATTTTAAAACATTAATTATCATATTTTTTAAACTTAATCAAACTAATAATTTATAATTATTTTATTAACTATTATGAATATTTAAGTCACTGAATGTTATTAGCTCCTTTTTTACCTTATAATTAGTTAGTCTAACTAATGGCTATAGTTAGCTAAACGTAATTTAAGAATTAAAAGTTTCAATGTTATAAAAGTTATTATGAATTCAAATTGGTTGACTTAACTTACAGCTACAATTGACCAACTAGTTTGAAAAAGTTAAAAATGCATAAGTAGAAAAAGTTATACAGATTTTAGATTGATTAATTGATGCTTGAGAGATAAAGTTTTTTATTTAAATTTTAATTTTTTATAAAAATAAATTAATTTCTAATAACTAACTTGTTGTGTTTATATGTGAAAGAATTATAAAACTCTTTTGTAGAGTGTAAAAAAATGTGAAAATATACTAAAAAATTTGTATTGACATAAGTAATATATCAAAAGAAAAAAGTAATAGAAAGTAAGAAATTGAGACTAAGAATTTAAAAGTGAAAAATTGAGATTGTGAAAGAGTAAAAGTGTTATAGTTAAAATTGTGAAAATGGTAAGAGTACTTTAATGAAAAGTAATAAACAGTGAATCTCTAAGTTATAAAAAACCATTGATTCTTATAAAAATTTTGTATAAGTTTTATTATAATAAAGGTTAAAATGACTTAGTGTAAATGATTGTTTTTACCTTATAGAAAAGAAAAAAAATTTGTAAAGTTGACTTTTTAATGAACGGAACTTAAAGAATAGATGTAGACTCTTAATTTAAGGCAAACTATATAAATTGTTGTGCATGCTCTCTCCTTATTTTATTTTATTTATTATTAATTATTTATATTATTTACTTTAGTACTTTTTATTAGTTATTTTGTTATTATTTTTTAGAGTTAAAATTGAATATAAGTTAAGTAATCAATCGAATAAATCCAATTTAATCCCTTCTTAAGTTGCCTTAAAAACGTTGAACATTTTACCTATTTAAAAAATATATAGCAAAAATCTAGTTTAGTTGAAAAGATGATGATTCTTTTATACCATATCACTTATTTAATGGTTTGAAGATTATTTTTTGATATATTATTTACCAAAAATTTCAAAAGGCTAAACATCAAAATTTTAAAAAGGTATAAACATGACAAAACCCTTCATTAACAAAACCTTTAGATTTTAGCTAAACCTTAAATTTTAAATACAAGTAATTATCTAAAGTAAGAAAAAAAATTGAAAAGTAGATACCATAAAAGGAAAAGGAAAAGGAAAAGGAAAAGAAGAAGGAAAAGCTAGCCATATAAAGAGAGAAGGAAATGAAAGAACTTGTTGTAGGATGTTGAAGATGTACGAAGTAAGACTTCAATAATGCAAAGAAGAAAGAGGATGGAAGAGATGATTCTTGTAATCGGAGAAGTAGGGACTAAAGATCTTATCGACTATTAAATTTAAAAGCTTGACCAAAGTTTAATTTTTGGAGTAAGACAAGCTTTATAAATTTTTAAAGTTACAAACTTCCATTTTAAGAGAAAATAAACTTATTTTGGTTATAAGCCTTTATCAATTCAATTCTTAATATAAAAAAAAAAGAAAGAAAAAATTATGTTAAGAAGTGTAGTTAGAAGGTGATGCTTAAAACAATATTATTTTATCATTAACATAAAACTATTACTTAATCTTTTCAACTGTTTTATAATATAGATATATAAACTATTACTCAATCCTTAAAATTGCTAACTTTAAGTATCTATGGTGGTAATTTATAACCACTACTTATAGATCATTACTTAATAATCTTACATTAGTGTAAGTTTATAACCATTGCCTAGAATTATTGTATAAACAAGAATCTTGTAATGCTTTTTAAAAATTATTCATGCAATGCTTATAATTGCTGGTTTAGGTATTTTGAGCCACAGTTTGAAACCATTGCCACATATGCTTTATGGTGTAGTGTGAAAGTGCTATTAAGATACTTGAAATAAATATATTGGTTTATTTTATATGAATAAACTCACTAAATTGATTGGTTATATGAATCTTTATAATAAACATTACTTTTAATTTTTAAGAAATTATTTATGTGACATTCGTTTAAGTAATTTTTAAATTTAGAGATTATCTAAGTATCTTATATGAGAATTATTATCCTTTGGTTTACCTTTTAAGTTGTTATAATTAAGGTTCATTTGAGAGAGTTAAAATATATAAATTATATGAAATAAATAAGTGATCAATAAAAAACTTATCAACGTAAAATAATCATAAAAGAATATTTTATGACTTTTAATGGTCATTAATTATAAAAATTTCTTAATTAAGGTGGATTAAATATTTATAAAGAGTTTTGATATCGCTCATAAAATCAAAAATTATATGAATATTTAAAAATTAATATAATTAGATAAAATAAAGTAGTTATTAATTTTATATTATATATTTAATTAAAATATTAGTATAATAAATTATATTGAGAAAAAATAGATACAAAATATGTTAAATTACCTTTTTACATTGTTAACAATTAAGTAATTATTATACATGACTAGATGTTAATTTTAGAATATAAATTTATTAATTGAAAAATTAAGGATAAATTAAAGAAATTTAATTTATTTAATTATTTTAAATTTTAATTTATATCTATTATCAACATATTAAAATACTAATAAATTATAAATATAAAAATATATATATAATAAAAATTAAGTTATTTTTAATTATAAATTTAAGAAATTATTAAAATTAATTATACAAAGCAAGATCATTACATTCTCTTAAATCATTCTAGATCACTTTCTATATATCTATTCAAACTCCTCTAACAAAAATCTTTTCCTCCACTTAATTTCACGTAAAAGATTATTTATGCCTTCTAGAATCTCTTATTTCTCGTCTTCTTCTAGTCACACTCATCATTTATCATAATTACATTTTCTTGTAAATTAGGGTTCTTTAGCAATCAAAAGTATGTTGTTTTTTTTTTTTAAACAAATGTTACGGTTATTTATGCGATTTCGTTCTTGTGCATTTCATTGTCTCATCTTGCCTTAACTAATGCTTTGTTTGGTTTATGAGAAAGAGAGGAAGAAAGAAAACCATGAGAAAGAAAATATTTAAGGAAAAGAACATATCTTCTGTTTGGATAGCTCTGCGAAGGAAAGTCCACGAGAAAATAAATCAAATTTTCATGCGAGGACCACCAGTAATCTTTCTCACCAAGTTGATGAGATAGATGGAGAAAATAAAAACGAGTAAAACTGATTCGAGAGATAATTACAAAACTTCTCTTGTGTGTATGCTTCTTGTCTTTACTTTTTTTTTTTACCCCCTCTTTTTAATAAATATCCCACAATTTTTCTTGACTTGTTTTATTTTTTGTTCTTGAATCGGGGTAGGTTGGCGTCAAGAACCATCTTCAGGATTGATGGGTTTATCTCTAAATCGGTGCTACTAATATCGACAAAATTTTACAGAAACCAATAAAGGACTTTAATCACTAGTAAAATATTTACAAACCTAGGCTTCGGGATTAAAGATTGAATATTTTACCAAAACAAAAATAACCTTACTTTATTATTATTTTTAAAAATTTTTTTTCTCATTTTTCTTACTTATATAGATAAAAAAATGTATTACTAGTAATATACTATTATACAAAATATTATTTATTTAACTTAAAAATATATTAAACAAATGTACTTATTTTGATTTATATTTATGGCTATAAATGTTATTTCATAGATAATAATTTTTTTCCATTAATTTTTATTACATTCAAATGAAAACTATATTTATTTATTTATTTATTTTTATTTTAACTCGTTTTCAATTTATTCAAATAATTAATAAAAAATTATTCTTATTTTATTTTATTTTTATTTTTATTTTTTTTCACAGCCTTTTCTCATTTGCCACTTCCAATGCGAGCAAAGCGAAAGAGCAGCCTGAGCAGGGGCTACACGACAAGCTCCCTCGTTTACCACTGGCCACTGGGGCCCACAGGAGAACAATCTAGAACCTGATGCTCACATTTGATGGGAATATTTTAACCGTCCGATGCAAAATCGTTTTTGTCTAGTCAAACGAGTGGCGCAAATGTCAAACCCATGACAGCGGACATGGATGGGCCTACGCAGTAGTTGTCACTTGGAAGACTGAGCCGCCAAGTAGTGCACCCCTCCATTAGCCATTAATGATTATCAAAACAATAATTTTTGCAGAAAAATTACTGTTTAAGTAGTGTTTCCTGTTATATATATATATATATATTGTTTTTAATTGGAATAAGACCTGCCCAGTATTTACTTAATTCTTTTCTTTCTTTTTTTTTTTTTTGGGTTTTGTGTTTGGGGTCTAGCGTTTTTGATCCATCATATAATGGCTCCAGTAAGAATTCGTTATATTTTTAAAAAAAAAAAAAAAAACTCCCTAACTCACGATCATGAAAGAGAAGAGGAACAAGCACTCGAAAAGTCATTTGGGGTCCACATCATTATAGCATGTACCCTACCCACGGCGACTTATTTAGGTATGAATTTGGAGGTTGAAAAAAAAAAAGTTTTTTTTTTAAATTTTTGTTGAGGATTTAAACATTTTATATATCCACCATGTCATAATATAAAATTTTTAATTTATAAAACAGTTAATTATTTTCGGAAATATTATGAGTAAACACAGACTGAACCACAATATTTCAATTTATTCAGTTTCTGGTTTTTATGCAACTTTCTTTGGTCGGCTCATTTTCCAAAAATGAAGAAAAAAATTGTTGCTGTGTTATTCTCGATTTGGTCTAACATCGATCGCTTATATGTGGTTTTTGAACCAAATCCCCTAAGGTCCTACCAAAGGTGGACTGTTAAGACTGGGTGGGAAAGTGGTCTGAGCTGCTAATGCACGAATCCAAAACAACAACTTTAAATAAAACCCAAGTTGGAGAGTAGAGGCCCCGCCCCCTGTGGCTAAACGATGGGCCAAAACCAAGGAAAATTGAAGCCTCCCAGGCATTGCCAATGGCCATGAATAGGCAAATTTGGTCTTGTAGACTTGGTTATTCCAAATTAAGGCAATTGCTGTTGCAGAAACAATAAGCAAATCCCACGCACAACCCCATCTTCTCTCAAGATAGAACAACCTAAATTAGACGAGAATTAAAGAGAAAAACAAGGAGCAAGGTATACGGACACCCCCCCAAACTCACCTTAATGTAAACGGACTAACAACCACGAATCCTACCCTTCAAAGTTCAATTCCAAAGACTATCTCGCCTTCCTTTTTATGCCAAGAACCTCTCAGCCATCTCACCCCGTCACCCACTTCCCTTGTTTTTGGCGTATCTTTTCTCTTCATCTCCTCGATCAGGAAGGGCAGGGCCTAGGAACATTACCTAAAATCTGCAAACCAATAATTGTTGACGTCCCCACCATAATGGGTTCTAAGTATTGTTTGGTTTTCCTCATGTTGGCTATGGCCATGGTCGTGGCTAGGTCTGCAACCTTGTTTCCTGATGCGGCTAGCATGGGTGCAGCACTGAGTGGATGCCGTTCTGGCGACTGTTTCGACCTCGAAACCGAAACGTTGCTGGATTCTGAGATCAATAGCCGGTTACTTCGTCAAAGGACAAGGTACATTAGCTATGATGCCCTCAGAAAAAACTCCGCCGCATGCAGCCGCCGCGGCCAGTCCTACTACAGTTGCAACAGCAGGCAAAAGGCTAATCCTTACCGCAGACAATGCAGTGCCATCACTCGTTGCAAGAGATACACTCACTGATCATCAAGTCCAAAGAGACAAGGTCACAGAAGAGAGAGATGGCTAAAAATTGTATCGATTATCGTCACTATCTTTCGCCTCATTTCCTCCAACTAATGCTTCCCTTTTAATTATTATTGGTAACTTGGGTTCCTCTTGCGTTTATGCATTTTTCGTTTTTTACTGTCCTTTTTTGTTTCGGTTTATGCATTTGTCGCCATATACATTTGGACGTGCAACGAGGTAATCTCTCTTTGCTTCTGTAACTGCTAAACTCCTCCTTTTCCTTCTTCATTCGTGTTCCTTGTGTGTGTGTGTGTGTGTGTGTGTGTCTGTGTGTCTTCTGCAGGAAATAAAAGGGTTAGTATGTATGTATGCATGCATGTATGTATGTATGTATATATTTTTTCTTTCTTTCTTTCTTTTTTTAATGTAATTTTGATACATAATGACAGTAGATTAGACCTCTCCCAAGCAACTATATACACTCTGGCGTTCCAATATTAGCCATGCAGATCGAGCAAATTATATATGCTTTTTCTCTGGGAGGCCATACACATGAATTTATATACGCGTGAGTGTGTGTATTTAAACTTTAAATGCACGAAGGAAATGCCCCTTTTCAAGTTTTCAACAACATGCTTTTATCTCAAAATTATTAGGCCACCCCTTTCCGGCTACTTCACTGCCAAATAATTTAACGAGTAAATAAAATCACATCATTGAACGAATTCGAGCATGCCACATGTGGGAGATACGCTCGAAACAACGAATTGACGAGGAAGATGACAATTTGATGATGATCGAAAAGGAATGTCCAAAAGGGAGTGTCTTTAATGACCCAACTTACAGCTGGGGTGCAAAATCTCCTGCCCATTGTTCATATAAACAGACAAAGAAAGAGGAAAAAATAAAAACAGCCCACCCAAATCCCACATCGCTGAATCCTGGCTTTTCCCCACTTTCTCTCGCCCACTTTGTTTGTTCCATTTTTTCATGATTCGGGTCTTTCTCACTTTGTTTTTATTTTATTTTATTATTTCCCTTTTTCGGTTGGATCCGCACAAGTTCCAATTCCCCCACCTTTTTTGACTTTCTCATCTTCCCCTTCACCCCATTGTCGTCTGACACGGGTCAAAAAGGAGACCCACAATCAAAGTAGGGAAACTTCGCACGATGGCTTTACAATAAAATCAAGAGTTAAAAAACAAAATTTTTTTTTAAAAATTATTTTATTGTGAAATTTATTATTTAATGATTTTTTTAATAAATTAAAACTAAAAGAAAGAAGGCTTTTGCGTCAAGGTACCCCACAAACGTGGAAACTGAAACGGTTTTAAAATTTTCCGGGGCCCGATATGAAGAACTCAGGCGGCTGAAAGTGCACAAAATCGCTCATCAAGAACGTTAAATTGAATGCTTCCTAGACTAATTAATTACAGCTCACGATCGCATCATTAGCCAGTATTATTAAACCTAAATTGGGGTTATCTGCTAAGAAGGCCATTAAAAATAGCAATCACCGATTAAAATTAGCAACGATTCATGGGCAAACGGCGGCTTCCGCTGGATTCCTTTATATTTGGTAATATTAGCCTCTTTTTAGAGACTAAAATGCTCCGTCCAGTCCGTAGTAATACAATAAGAAAATGAATAAAATATCCAATATATATATATATCGAGTTGCTTTTGCCAGTTCGACAGACATTTCCCCCCCCCCATTGACTCCCTATTTCTCCAGAGCTTCTTGATAATTTCTTGTCCCATTTAACGCCTCAAGTCATGGAACTGCACTGCACCAGTGTTTGCATTAATTGACCGAATAAAGATCCACTTTTTGTACATGGATATGTGCCAAATTCGCTCTCATTGTTACTTTTGAAAAAACAGAGTTCATGGCAAACCCACATCACTTATCGCCAAGTTCATAAGATAACATTGAAAAATCTCAAATTTGACGGTCTTTTCGGATTCGACAAAAATTTTTTCTTTTTTTTCAATTCCACCAAATCGACTAATAGAATTGAAATCTGAATATTGATAAATTTATTACTCGTTCCAACCTCGAGACACAAACCCAGCTTAAAATGACAAAAACAAAAAAAAAAACGCCAAAATTATAAATTGAAGCAAAGATCCACACATTACATGATTTTATCTTCCTCGAGCAACGTAAATAATCATCAGCGTCAACAATTATATATATATATATATAATTCTTACACAAAGGCCAGAACTAAAAAAAATAAAATAAAATAAAAGAGAAGAACTTAAGAAACAGGACAGAACATTAATTAAGGGTTGACAGAACCTGAAACTCTCGGCGAGGTGACCGGGAACAGCGAAAGCAGGCGTGGCTCCGCCTCTCTCGGCGTAGTTGCCGGAGATGGGTGCAAGTAAAAGCCTTTCTCTTTGATCTCTCTATCTTCTGCATCAGTGTCTCTGTTGGTGGTGGTGGTGGTGGTGCTGCTGCTGCTGCTGCTGTTGTTGTTGTGATCGTTGCTGGGACTATGGCAGCTAGCGTATTTTGTTGCTCCAGATCGGTCAAATGGATCGGGTATGAGAGGAGTGACAGGGCTGAGAACAAGGGCAGGAAAGTCCAGGAGGCTAGGAGAGAGAATCTCGGGTTTCCGGGGCGAGAACCCCGAACTTGGTGGAGCGAAAATCTGGTTGAGGGGGTTGATGTTGAAGTTTTTAAGGGAATTTCTACGTTCGTAGAGTTTGAACCCGGAGGATTGGTTTTTCTTGGGTGTGGTTTTGATGGGAGGAATGTTGTGGGCGTGGGAGGATTTGGGTGGTGGGTCCGGGTGGTGGGGTTGGGCGGCGGCGATGGCAGTGGTTCTCGGAGACCCAGTCAGCATTTGGACGACTTGCTTGAAGGAGGAAGTGTCAGCTTGGACGAAAGTGGTCGGGTAAGGGTTGGCTTGTTCGGATCTGGTGATGGGTTTTGGGGATGGAACAGGTGGTGATGGTTGCTGGTTATTGTTGTTGTTGTTCTTTGTAGCGGTGGTGGTGCTGCCATTGCTGTTGCTACTGGCAGTGCTACTGCTGCCACGGCTGGTTGGGGAGGGCAGGAAAGACTGTCGGTTCTGCTTATCTCGTCCTGTTGAGGCTTCCATTGATCGGTCTGGTTTTGTGTTTTTTCAGCTCCTTTTTTTTTTTTTTTTTCTTTTTTGTCTAAGCCTCCCACTTCTTCTAGTCTCTACAACTTCGATGGCTACAATTTTTGCTTTCTCTGGTTTGGTAAGAAATGTTCTGCCTCTGTTATGGTGGGGACTATGGGACTTTTGTTGCTCTCAATACCCTCACGCACTATAGGGCTTCTGTGTGTCACTCTCTCGTTGATGGTCAAACAAGTTCTTTGTATTATGGGGGGTTTTTAAGGTAATAAAAATTTTAAATTAGGGTTAAAAATAATGAATTTAAGTAAATATAATTAATTTTTATATTATATATATATAATATATTGTTTATATATTATAAAATATCATATTTTAATATAAAAATAAATTATATTTATTTAAATTTATTATGTTCAAATTCATCAAACTGAATCCTTTAAGGTTTTATAAAGGACAAATATCTATGAGTACGAGATAAAGATAATGCAACCTATTTGGTCTTGGATGACTCTGAGTGTTGAGAGCCTCAACCTCTTTTAACACTTATAATTTATGAGAATTAGGAGTTTTTTTTTTTTTTTTTTGGTTGTTTTTGAATTCATTTTTTTCTCTCTTTAAAACTAAGGAATTAAAAAATTAAAAATTTTTTTTTTGTGTAAAAATAAGAAAGATAATGCAGCAAAGTCCTCTGGACTGTCTTTTATTATTATTATTTAATTTTTGCACTTTGTTTTTAGTTTTGTTTCGGTTTAGCGATTTTCTTTTCTATTTCTTAGAAGTGGACTCAATTAGCAATCCAAAATTAAAGGTATTAACAAGATTACCATATTAGGTGGGACACAAAACAAAAGTTGTAAGAGGAGAGTTTTTACCACCCAACATAGGAATTTAATAGTTATTTCGTGTAGTCTTCATGCATTTAACCCAAGTTCAAATCTTTCAATAGCTTTTAACCTCTATATTGGATAATTGTTGTGGCTTCCATTAAGCGTGACCACAACTCGAGTAGTGGATATTTATTTTGGGAGAGGTTAAAATCAGGATGTAAATACTTCAATATGAATTTACATTAGCAATATTTAACATTCTTAATATATTCTTTTTTTGTTATAGAAAGAGAGAGAGAAAACAAAAAAACAAAAAAGAAGAAGAAGAGAGGAGTGCCTTTAACATTTGAGCGACAATTACATGAAAGGAAACAGTTGTGGGCACATATGAAATACGTTTCAATGATACTCCCATAGATGATGAACTCTGACACCAGTGCATTTAAGGTTGTTCTTAGATTGAGGGTAAAAGGAGTGAAATATTTATTGGTGCATCCAATTTTATGTTACACTAGGTCAATCCGATGATCGGGACCAAATTTTTTCTCTTTCTGATTTTAAAATTTTATACTAATTTTTTTTTTCATGTGCTAAAAATACTTTTAATTTAAAAATAAAATGTTTAAAACATCAAATTAAATCCTGATTTAATCTAAAAATTATTTTATTTGTAACATCTTAAAATATATAGTTATATTTTACATTAGAATGATAGGTTTATTAAAAATCAAATAAATAACTTTAATTTTATTTTGTAATTATAAGAAAAATGGTTACATTTTCTTTGAAGTCCATAAAATTATATTAATTTTGAAAAGAATATAGAATATATACATAAATATAGAAAAATATTATATATTATTAATTAGTGAATTCAATGATAACTCAATTTTATGTCCAAATTGATATCTAAGTCAAGTTTAATAACTATGCCGTTAATCTCTTTGGCTGAACAAAACATCACTGGTTCAGTTGACTCCTTGAAGTCAAGCCTTTAGTTCCTCAAAAAGCTTAATGTTCAATTTGTCTTAGTTTCTGGCCATAATTTGTAATTTGCATATTTATGGGATCAATTGTCTTTGTTGTGTTTCTTTATTCATGTTGGTCTTATATTATAGAGTAAGATGTACGGTAAGTTATTCCGATTTCATGCACTTATCTTGAACTTGCATGAACTAAAATATTCATTTGGATAAAGCTTATTTATTTTTGTTAAATATTATGTATTAGTTGTGCTTTCATATGTGTGATATGTGAAATTTAGTTTAAATATAATTGAACGGAGCCTAATAGGAAGCTAAGTTTAATACCAAACTGAACTTGGTATCAAGTTTGAATCAAACTTGATTTTAAGATGATAAAAATTTTTTTATAAATGAGTTAAACTTAAATTAAACTTGAGATTAATAAATTTTATCAAATCAAACTCAAACTTCAAAATTAAAACTTGATTCGAGCTTGAACCGATTTTAAGCAGATTGGTCTGTTGCCGTTTGCCACTGTATTCTGATTGGTTTTTGAATGTTGCGGGTGCTAATATTGCAGAATGCCAAAAGGCCGAGCGGTGAAGATCACCAGCTCGAGAAGGGAAATGGAGTAATCAACAAGCATGTAAGTCAGTGCCTAGCTTCACCTGCCCCCAAAAGTTGATCATTGGGGTATGATTAGATGCTCAACACTGTTTTAAATGTAGATTCTTGTTTGGGCGTCACCTTGAAGTTAAAAGTCAATGCCTAACGAAGTCTTTTTGTTGTCGGTTGCTTGCACATTATGTGTATTTTATCTCTCATTATCAACTCTATATCAATGATATTGTTAAATCAAAAATTATAACACAACCAACTAATTAAAAAAGCACCAAGGTTTTGCCTCATTCGTTCTAGACCCATAAACACGTAGAGCAAGAGGGAGAAACGGATTCTTGGTTGGGGTCGAGATTGAGATTCGACAAATGATGTGAACTAGTTTGTAATTTCTTGAGCTCATACGCGATCACGAACGTCTTAATTATCAATTAGTTCTCGAAAACATTGTCATTAATATTAAGATTTCATTGTCTCTTTTAGTTGACGATGGATTTACATTTTAATTCACACTCTTTTCTTAAAATGAAATTTGGTCCATGCTACGAGGTTTGACAAAAGGTGCCGCTTGTAATTCCACCCTTTAGATGACAAAAGTAGCTGAGGCTGTTCTTCTAAATCGATCGAGTTAATGCTTACAACCCATTTTTGTGTCAACCAAGTTGGCATGATTTACCAGACCGGAGAACCTATGTTCCTATCGCTTGCATGGTCAAGCCAAGTAAGGAAAATGTGGCATTAGAGAGACGGAAAAACACATGGCAACATCCTTTTGAAGACATTGATGGCTGCGACAGGTTGAAGGCATTTTTCTTCTAAAGTCTTGCTTGACCCACCCATGAAAGACATGGCAACATCCTTTTGAAGACATTGATGGCTGCGACAGGTTGAAGGCATTTTTCTTCTAAAGTCTTGCTTAACCCACCCATGAAAGAATTTCTCAACCTAGCTTGAGAAAATTGACGGAGTCTGTGACTGTTTTAACAACCAAAGGGTTATTTAATCAACACAGAGAAACCCAAATAGTGGTAACCTATCCATTGTTGTTAAGTGACTAAGGTTGAAATAAGTAGCAAACATGCCAGCAGAGACAGTGTTTATGGACCTCTCCTTCCTCCCTAAAAGCTTAATGCATATTCTACATTGATTCTCAAGGCCTAGGGTTCTTGGGCTGTGGGAATTGGATAATGCTGGATCATCAGGTATCGTCTGGACCGCAAAATGTTTGTTTGCAATGCTGTTTCCGGTAATCAACGCTCGAGTATAGTATGAAAGTCTACGAGAGATAAGTTTTATTTATTTATTTAATTTTTTTTTATATTGGTATCAGAACCTTAAAAAAAATAAAAGTTCATCTAAGTACAAGAATTATTCGTCTTTTTGTTTTGTTTTTTTTTTTTTTTTTTTTGCATTTTTATCTGAAATTTTTGTGTTTTTTTGGGCTGATCAATAGTAAAATTTGCTTTTCGGGTACACATGATTTTTGGGGTCATAAAATTGGCACGTCAATTGCATATGACATGCCTAAGATTCTGTAACTTTTTCATAATTTTTGTTTGCATAATCTATGAGAAAATTACGGTCTTGCTCGTATTATTTCTTTATAATTATGTCATTGTGCTTGTGCACTTGCACTTCTTTATAAGGAAATTATTATGTTTTTACGAATTTGATTACTTTCATGCTACTTTTATTTTATTTTTCTTTTTCAATCATTTTTTAATTTACCTATACAGTATAAATTACTTCATAATTCTTAGGATAGATTGTATAAAAAGCAGCCGTGTTATTCATGGTAGAAGCAAAAATAAAAGAATATGAAGTCCTGTGAAGATCACATCTTGAGAATGCCTATAGAAATTAGATATAAAATCATAAATGAAAAAGGGAGAGGGGCTACAAAAATAGGTACCTACTAAAATTGAAACATCATGTGACTGTCAAAATATTAAATCTAAAGTCTCTTGAAAAAGATTTCAAGTAGTGGTTAAAAATTTGAATTTTTATTTAAAAATTTTATTTTTTAATCTTTTGTAATAATAAAAAATTATTTTATTATATTACTTAACAATTTAATATACATTTTATCATCTTACCATGCAAAGGGTGAATCTAATTTTTTTTATTAACTTATTTTATAAATAATAATTTCTGATTTTTCTTTTTTTCATAATAACAGAGTCATAAGGATGACCAGAGACTGTTCAATGCCACTTTCCCTTTACATGGTGATGGGTGAGTATTAGTATGAAAGGACCGAGTTAGCAAAAGGAAAAAAGCTAATTTTGATAACGTCTTGGAGAATTTTATATGAAGAGAGCACAAATGAAGCAATTGATCTAAATAGTAACGATAAATATTATGATCAACCAATCTGTGACTCAGCCTACTTCAAATTTGATCTTTTTCTAACAACTGAAAAAGGCAAAAGACATGAAAATTCAAGCAATCGGAGAGAGTATTGGGTGCACAGCTAGTGAAAATTGCATCTGATTTTCATACAATTTTGGTCGGTTTATGTAAGACATGAGAATTCAATTTGGGGTATTAATCTAATACATTAACACGTGCAAAGGAATGTGAGCGAATAACAACAACACTATGAGGAATGAGTGGCTTCAAATCGATGGCCCCATTGATGCTGAAGACCTAAAAGGCAACTTAGATTCTTACAGCAGATGCTGACATAATGAGTGAGTGTGCTTTACCAAGTGGAGACCCACCACCTTTTGAAGACAATATGTGTTCATTAACGAAGTTGGATTTTTTTTTTTTTTACATAAAGCTTAAATGGTCTAATTTTGAATAAATATCCTATAATTATGGAGCTAATTTACAATTGTTTTGTGTATCACTTAATTGCCATAAGGGAACTATCAACTGATTTTTTTCTTTCTTTTCATTAAAAAAAAATAATTTGATAGCAATTTCTTTTCTTGCTTAGGTCATGTAACCGTGACCTAAGCAAGAAAAATCTGAATATAACCTAATATAAAAAAAAAATTCTAGTTCCTTTAAATTCTGATTCTAAAACATAAAACAAATAATCCATAAGAATAAGAATAAGCCGTTCTCATTTTCATTTCTCTTAGAATTTCGCACGAACCAAGTGCACCCTAAGAGATCTAAAAAGCTACAACTGAAGCTGACAAGAATTGGGCTGCAATTTTCTGGGAGATTTATCTGCAATTTTAAAGCTAGAAAGATATTCAGGGTCTAAATCTTACAATTAAAATACAAATACTCCAAAATCTTTTTGAACTTTATATGCCTTTTCTTGTACCATACGGTCTACTGATCATTGTTTTCTCAAGAATTATACATATAGACACGTACAAACACATAAGCATTAAGTAATGGCCGGCCGGCAGGTGGAGGTTACCATCAATCAACAATCTCCATTTTCGCTTTGCGTTACGAATCAATACTCTCCTACCACCCAACGAATCCCAGGAAACTGCAGCCAATAATGGCAACATGTTAGTAAAGTTTCCGAATCAACCAAGAAATATATATGTTTTTGCATTACTAAATTACCAAAAGACATGACATCCTGCCAACAACTGAAAATTTCACATGAAAACTAGGAAAGGTCGTGAACCCAGAAACACGAACAAGGCATAAATCATCAATCAACCAAAAAGAGAGCAGTCCTGATACTTGGATTATATTCACCGTCTCAATTTTAGAAATAGAGATACCAAAAACAAAATAAAGTTTTTGATTTTTTTATAACTTGAAACAAGAAAATTGGCATAAAACTGCGATTTTACATAAATACAGACAGACAAGATGCCCACGTTGCATTGCATAGAAACGAAAAAACGCAAGGTTTACTGCAGGATCGCCAAAATAAAAGGTGGGTCAAAAAGATTAAAAGGCCCCAAATCAAAAACTCAATAAGATTTTCCCGGAAAAGAAAAAAGAAAAAAGAAAAAGCTGTGGATATGAGGGAGAAGCAAAGGTACCTAAGAGCACGAACAGCCAGATGCTGCGAAAGAACGTTGAAGAGGAAATTAGCTCCGTGGAGGAACACCACAACACCTGTGCAACCCAGCACAAATAGCTCCAACATCATGCCCTCTTGTCTCTTCAGTCTTTATCCAGAAAAGAAAAAAGATCACAAACAAAAAAAAAAAAAAACCGCAGCAGAGAGAGAAACGCAGAGGGCCAAAAGAACAGAACAGAGAGAAGAAGAAGAAGATACAGAAAGACAGCAGCCCACGAACTACAAACAACCGCAGCAGCGGCCTTCTTGCAATTGACTCGTATGCTTAAAATTAAACAACTTTTATGTCTCTGAGTGGGATGTTGATATAAACGTGCGTTTCCCATCATAACCTACCCGTCTCCTCGACCACTTATTTTACCGGCAGAACGGAACGGAATGGAAAAGGTAAAAAATAAAATTAAATAAAATAAATAAAACGACTGCTATTGAGTTCATTCAGTGATGACGATCATTGGCCGTAGGATCTGAGTTGGTCGGTGGAGGCATCTATGTGGGCTTCGAGTGAGTGACAAGATCAATAAATTAGATAGACAAATATATATATATATATATATATATATATATATATTTATTACTTTTATTATCTTATTAAATATATTTTAAAATATATAATACATATTTAAAAAATATTAAATAAATATTATATTCAACAAATATGTTTGACATCTTTTTAAAAGTGTCCATGGTACATAGAATTTAGAGGTGAGACGTGTGTGTATTGCGTCTCTTATTTTGTTATTTTAATGGGTTTGCTGACCGACCTCAGGGGTGCTTTTTTCTTCCAATAATCTAAACTTACAATTAAATGATTTTTTTCTTTTTTTTTTTTTTTTTGACGAAAATCTAGAATTGCCCTTTCCGTTTAATTGCTTTCGGTATTACGCCCACTACATTTTTTTTTTTTTTAATCCGAAGATTTATAGCACACACTCTCTATTTAGAACCTCCCAATTTTCAAGTGTAACAAGTCGTTCCTTAATATTTGTTTTAATCAGAAATAATAACCTTCATTAATTTTTTTTTTAAAAAATGTTTAAAGTAATTGTAAAAATGATATTATAAATAACAGAATAAAATATCCTTCCGTATATATAAAGAGAAGATATAAACATTATAGGGCTAAGAGGAAAAAGACAAAAAGACACAGATGTTGCAACATTTATATATTCTCTTACACATGCAAGTTAATATTTATTATTTTTATTAAATTATATTCATTAAATAATATATTTATTTTAAGGTGTTTTGTCTTTTTAACGAAACACATATATTTGTATTAAATTTTCAACATATAGTAATTAAAATACTTATATTTATATGTACAACTTTATTCATGTATATCAATCAGAGTAAAAAAATTTATATGCAAATTGAACAAATACATATATAAAAGCTTCAAATGTATATTTTATGAATAATTAAAAATTCATCTGCCAGTTAACTTGATAAATATTTAAAAACTTATAATGTTTCATATTATTATTTTGGATATATATATATATATATATATATATATATAGAAAAACTAGAATAGCCAAAAATCTAGAACATTAATCTTTGATGTAGAATAATTTTTTATGATCTTTTTTCATAAACCTAATTTACAAAATCTAACCATGGTTTTGCAGAAAAAGAGAAACTAGAATGTAACATCTCAGACTACTCCATCTAATTCCACACAGTTGAACCGAGTACAGTAAATCACATGCCATGCCAGAAAGTGTCATTCTAAGGATAGATATATATTTTATTTTATTTTATTTTTCTTGACTTTTTGTCTATAGTAAGAGTGGCTCAGCCACATTAGGAGAAAAGAACTAGACACTGGTGGGGAACGCCAGTGGGCAAGAGGCACCCTGGCTGCCTCCTGCCACCCGAGCAAGCCTCCAACAAAATGACCTAATTTATCATAATTGTTTCCACAACATATGTAATACATCCCTTGTTGAGATGAAGCTAAAAGGATGACAGACATACTATCACCGAGCAGGGACAGCACTGATTCAACATTTAAATGAGGTATTCATCAGTATTGTAAAGCGAGTAAAATGAAGAACTCCTGGAAAATAGTGGAAATGAAAGCTCTAGTCCCCATCCAATATTGTCTAATTAACTTACTTCAGTCAGTCACTTAGTAGGGTTGACAGGAGCAGATCCTGGACAAAACCAGCTCTCCCAGCAGCTTGCCTAATCCTTTTTTGCCGCTCTTCATAACTCAAAGAAGGGTCAAAACATAAGCTGCAAAAACGATGAAAAAGTTAAAAGGAAAATCAAATAGCTCGTTGATGCAACTTTTAATCCACCACCAGTGTGCCTTTTGGCCCCAGGAAGTCCCCATCTTCCAACTTCCTAAATTGAAATGCCCCACACCGTTTAATCACGAGATTATTCCACCGGTGGTCCACAGATTACAATTTTTCTTTATCTGGCACCGCAGGAACCTCAACAGTCACATTAAATCAATAAAACAATTGCTCAACTTTGTATGAAACCAACAAAACAAACACTAAACTTTGCAAGCTTCCACTTAGTGCAAAGAGATGAAACCAGAAAGGTAACTTTCATGTTATAAGATCTTCAGTTATTGCAGCCCTGAATAGTGAGGAATAAATACAGATTAACGGGCAAGGAACAACCTAAAATTGATAGTTTCAATTAGATGAATCTCTTGCTCTGTGGAGCAAAACATAGGGAATGGATGACATTGCATATTTGAAACAGTACACTAGAAGGAATGTCCTGCAACACAAATAGCAGGACAAGAAGGGGAAAAAGGTTCACAGCCCCATGCTTAGATGTTGATGTCTTCCATGGAAGATCACAGGTGATCAAAGGCCAGTAGGTGAAATAAAGTTTGGGAAGCACCACTAATTTGATGGTTGGCAAAACTTGTGCTCATCAAAGGACAATAAAAGGACATACAAAATGTTTCATGTTCTTCATTAGTAGGTAGAAAATAACATAGAGATAAGTACCTCGATTTCCACATATGCACTGGCACTGCTTTCTTTGCAGAGGCTTCCTCCACACTTGATACCACAGATTTTGGAGTTTCTTCTGCTTCGGACGAAGGGAAATTCAAATAAAGTGATGAAAGGAATGGATCAGTAGCTCCATTGGACACATTAGCATTGTTTGACCTATATCCACCACCCCCAAGTAGCACTTGCAGATGAGCCTCGCGGAGGTCCCGTCCAAGGAAGGAGAATGCCTGACTGTTAGGAAGTGCTAATCTGCGTAACCTGTTATGTCTCTGCAAGTGATCTTCGGTTTCAGTAAAGGAAACATTTGTAAATATTTGGTTTTCCCAATAGATATATAAAACTGCTTTCTCTACATTTGTAGATTTGAATTGAAAAAGATAGATAGTTGAGTATAGGAAGTTCCATTCAAAGATTAGATAGTTGAGTGTTGGAAGTTCCATTCAAAGGATATCTTGAATAAATGTCCATGCTGCAGTGTGATATGACTTAGCATGTCTCGTGCAACTTTAACAGAGCAAACAGGACAAACCTGCAATAGAAAAGGCAATGTAGTATGAAATAGTTGCCAAGAAGGCATTGAAGGAAGAGACTTTAGAGAGAGCATCCTACATCAAGCAAAGGTATAGGAATTATGTCCCGCTAATCATTCTTCTGAACAATATAGATAAAAGGCCATATCTGAGACTTGACTTTGGATGCTTCAGAAAAAAATAGACATAGCGGAATGTTTCTTATCTCATGGTCAATAAACAAAACAATTGGAAACAGATAGGCTGCTAGCCAAGCACAATTGTATATTAATTGAACAATTAATTGTTCATTATTAGAAAAATGAAGGGGAATCAAGAAAGGAAACTAATTAGAAAATTGCATTTCCAGCAATACTGGCATTCACTCTCCTAAAGAAAAACTACCTGTTTCATATAACATGAAAAAAGCTCCACATTGATTTCAACGTTGATGTGCAGGCCCTTAGAATGACAGAGAGACATAAAAAGCTGTGTTTTCTACAACACACTCCATGAAGATATTGACGATAATGTTCAACACCAAAGAGATGGTAACAAACTAGAATACTAATATTTACAAGCTCAATTCTTTGAATCACTGCCACTGCTACCCCCGTTTCCCTTCCCTTCCCATCCCCTTGACAATTTATTTGTCTTGCTTGGTCTGTTGGGGTACTCTTGTTGGTGCAAGACTATCTAATGCCAAAGCTATAACGATGAAAGTCATAAAGGACTGTCAAGAAATTACTCTAAGAGATGAGAGAAAATCAAGTATTTTCATTGATATTCATACTTGACCCTAATTACATATGAATTTATCACAATCCTTCGAAAGACTCATCCAATTGGCATCTTCCACATGAAATGTTCCTCCATGCAATGTTAACATCAGTTAGAAAGCTGGATTTTCTTCCCTTCATTTTGTTTCAATTTTTGATAGAAATTTTTTTTTTTTTTGTTAAAATTTATTTTTGATTTGTGGGACCTCTTCTTGATAGAAGTTGCTGCTTCTTAGTCCGGTCCACCAGGAGGTCCAATAGGCCGTGGGCAACACAACAGGGACTAGTCCATCTCTATTTCCACAAAACTCCAACAGCAATCCGAACCTAAGATCTCCAAGTCAAGTTAGATGTTTTAATTTATGAACCTGAGATGGACTTTTGGGAACACAAGATTCTTCTTTTTTAGTCGGAATCTACATCCAACCGTAAACAGATAAACAAAATAAAAAGGAAATTCCGGTCAATCAAGAGGGAAAAAGATTAAAAAAAAAAAAAAAAGATTCTCAACAAGATAAGGGCCAACAAACAAGGTTGCAGCTTTTGCAATGTTCAAAGTCAAATCCAGAAACTAAGTACACAATATTAATAAATTAAAAAAAAAAAAAAAACCAAAAGGCAACCTTTTTTGTGACAAGAACGGTGCCCTTGCAGGACAAACACAAAATGGTAAATCTAGCATATCTAGCTAAGGAACTACCTTATTTACCCAGACAGAAACCAACATGTTTTTTTTTTTTTTAAAATTTTTAAATTTAAGATTTTAGAAAGGAAAAGGCCAACACCAAAAGAACAAAAGTACTTACGGTTGCTTTTGACTCGCAGGAATGCTCATCTTCGAGATGGGCGCACAGAGACGCGGTGTCCAAATCCTCGTAACAATACGGGCACGGGAACTCGGGTCGGACCTCATCTTCCTCCTCGAAATCAGCGATGCTTAGCCGGTCTGATTACACTTCCGACAAACACACATTAAAAACATCGAAAGAGAAAACTAGAAACCAACTTTACACACAAAACAAATCCAGAACTACCGATTTATCAAGGAAGGAAAAAAAAAAACAATAAATAAAGCAAAAGCCGACAAGATCGATCAGAGAAAGCTCAACAAATTAAAGAACGCAAACGTGCGACAAGATAAACGGCGCATACCCTGCGAGCTCTGATGGTGGTGCTGCAACATATACTGTCGTTTAGTGGCGGCGATGCGGGAGGCCCAGAAATCAGCGTTCATTTTTCCAGGAGGGTCGCAGTTTTTTTTTTATTTTATTTGAATCCCCTTATCCTTATTACAACTCTAAATCGAATCTAACAAAATTACAAGACCAAAAACAAAAACAAAAAGGAGAGGCAGAGAGAGCTTTTGTCTTCTCAATCTGAATTGTTCTCAAAAGAAGTGTGTTGTGCTTTAATCAATGAGAGAGAAGCTTCAAAAATGTAACGTGACGATTGAATCGGGGAGGGACTCGCAGCCACCCAGCAGCACCCATCAGACAACATTGTTGTGGTTCTTATTGGATACATACGACTTATTCAAATATATTTATATTTATATTTATATTTATACATCTGTTGCATATTTCTTATTCACAATTTTTAAATTTTTCATTAAAAATATTTAGTTGGGTGAGCAATTTTTAACAATTTTAACTAACAGTTAACCTAAAAAAACAAAAAAAAAAACAGAGAGAGATTATTAAAGTAGTCGATGGGTTACGTTAATGTGTAAAATATATATATATATATATATAGTTAAGTGAAATGAAAAAAATAGCAATAATGCGACACACATAAGATAAATCAAAAGTCAAGTGAAAACTTAAATGATAATTAAATATCATAATTTAATTAAGAACCTTGAACAATGAAACATCATGGATCTTTTGAAGAACTTCAAAGCCTATTTGAGAATTTGCATAATTGGGGCTTATAAGAACTTTAAACCTTTTCTCCGCTAAATTGTCACGAGACTAAAAACTGTGTTTGTTTTTAACTTTTAGCAGGTGACTGATTGTTATTGTATTCTAAATTCTTTTAACTTTTTTTTTTTTCTCATCTCTCCGAAATTGCTAGTGGGAATTGAATTTCAAAGGTCTCATAACACTGCCAAGATAAACACACCAAAAAAAAAAAAAAAAAAACAAAAAGTTACAATAATTTAGGCTAATAAAATTCAACTTAGGATCCAAGGCAGGAGGGAAAATTTGGAGTAAAGGGGCCAAAATTGGGCTGCCAGAGGACCCGACGGGTGTTCCGGGGACCAAAAGTAGAACACTCGGATCTTTTAGCGGAGGATCCAAAGACTTTGTCGAACCCAACTGGCTTCCCACATACTTCAACCAACATGGCAGGTCCAAACCACCTCGGAGGATCTTTGGCAACCTTTCAGACAAAGCCCGATAATAATAAGCAACAACAACAACAGAGCCCTTTTTTATTTTTTTAAAGTTATTTCAACCAACTAAATTTAATTTCAGACAAACCCCAATAATAATCAACCCTAAGAAGCTAAGTTTGAATTTTTTTTAAAATTATATATATTTTTTATAAAACTCTTGAATAAACAAAACCTTGCAATTTGTGTTTTTTTTTTTGTCCCAAACGAAGATAAAAAAATTGTTAAAATACAACAATATTGAAAAATAATAGATATCTATTTATAATTTCTCTTCAAAATATAAATATGAAAAAGAGAATTTTTTTTAGAATTCTACTTATTTTGTTTACACATAAGAGTAGTATTGTCTTTTTATAATTTTCATTTATATTAATTGACAACAGCTTGTTAATTGCAGTATATTTTTTTTTTTAGAATTTAAAAATAAGAGATACAAACTATAAACACCTCCTATTTATAAGATGTTAGAAGTAATTAATCACAGTAATTTATAACAGGCGTGATTTCTATCATAACGAAAAGTGTTGCAATATTATGGCAACTTTTTAGTACAGTTAAATTCAATTTAATTTAATAAAAACCAATCTATTGGATTTAGTATTGATTTTAAAGTAAAAAAACAAAAATTGAAGTAAATTGTCATATTTCTATATCTACTAAATATATTTAAATTGATTTTCAATATCAAAATTTGTACATCTATTGGTTTATTTTTAGAAAAAAATTTACTGATAGTATTGAAAAAAAAAAAAAAACAGGCAATTCTCTGCGCATAGATATTTATAAAGGGTGAAGGAGGTTGGGTTGAGCCAAGTTCGATGCTACAAAGAGAGGCCTCATGGACCTGGTGGTAATAGTGAATTTGTTGTTATGTGATTAGGAGCAAGCCATGAACTCGCTACTCCTTTAGATTTGAAAAACGAGGAAAGCTACCACGGTAAATTTACTATACTAACCTCTGTTACTTTCACTTTTATCAAGTAGCTCCTCCTCTTTTAAAAATAGTAATAAAAATAAAAGATAAAAAAAAAAAAAAAAAAAAAAAGAGCATTTGGAGCCCACATAAGCATCAACAATAGTTAAAGTAAAAAACAACGAATTAGTCCTTGTTTTTAAAGGCTCTGCGCTTGAATTGAGACAACGTGAAGCACTCCTTAAATTTAGTTTCATTAATTAATTAATTAATTAATTAATTAATTATGGTCTCTCTCTCTCTCTCTCTCTGTGACCACATAATCTAGATTTATAGCAAAGAAGCATCATTTCCCCCGATAAACAGTGTGGTAACTCTTAGGTTTGTGCTGATCCAAGGCCGGCATGGTATCATGATTATAAGAGTGTCTGCGGGCTACCATTTTTTCTCTTTTTCGTTTCTTTTTTTTTTTTTTTTGTTTAAACAATTAAATCAGTTCGTGTGTGCATCAGTTCATGATTAAGAATTTAATATTGGAACTCCTTTCGATAGTAACGAAAGAAATAAGGTCGGCAGATGAAGAGTGTGATGGGGGTGTGGCAACAGAGGTGGGTGGTGGTGATTATTGTGCTCTTTCCTTTTCACTTTTCACCATTCCAAGCTCAACAGCGAGGTGGGTTCTTCTCCAGTTTATGTTTTTTTTTTTTCTTTCTTTCTTTCTTTCTTTAAATTTGACGGACTGAATTAATAATTTTGTTGAGATGGGCCTTCGTCCCCATAAAGACGCAGTACTAGAACTAGAAATGCAGTGCAGGCATGTACTTGTAGGCCACAATTGAGGTTGCCCGGTCGGTTTGGATGGAGTGATATTGTGAGTTATTTGTGGGGTAGAATTATATTTGTGGGGTAATATTGTTACGTTCAACCATATGTTATGAACAAACAAAACATTAAATCCCACGCCTCCAAATTCGGATTTCAAAAAGATAATGACAAATTTGACTTGGAAAAAGAAGAAAAGGTACAGGATATAACAAAGTCTGAGAGCATCAATTAAAGTCGAAACAAAGACCAGTCAGCCCGCCATTAACGGAGCAAGTGACCAAATCCTTTTGACATTTTACGGTGCCCAACGAAGATGCTGATTTGTCCTTGAGTAGGACACCGAGACTTAACAACTCACATTTTGTACCTTTGAATTCTTAAATTTTAATCTCGAAAAGAAAAGTTAAAATGTACTAAAAGATTATTTGAATTATATAGTCTATGGTCTCACAGATTTTTTAATAGATTAAAAAAAATTTATAAAATAAAATAAAATACTGATTTCCATTTTTTTTTTTTTTTTGAAGTACATAGGAATTGCTAATTTCCCGTGTTAGATATTGCCTATGCTGGATCAAAAAACATAGTGCTCGTGGTATACCAACTAAATAATTAACCCAACCACCGCCCCTTTGCCCGTCCTCCCAGGAGACCAGCGCTGGGTTTCCATCCTTAAAATGGTGCAAACTCCTCAAGCTGACACTGATCTCTCAACGGCCCGGGCTTTGGTTGCAATCAATGCCCTTACATTTCACTCTCGGCCTCTCTCTCACCCTAAGGAGCTCCCCCGTCAGCCCTTTTTGTTTAGTTAGGTAATTATTTTCTAATTAGAGATTCCTCAAGGCACAAGATCTATCTCAAGAAATCGTTATTTAAGTCAAGACTTTATTTTTAAGTTGAGTAATTTCTTAATATACTACGAAAATCAAAAAATACTTGCACTATGTTTACGTTTTTAGTTCAATGAATTTACTTGTACGTGAGAAAATGTGTTACAATTTATTATTATTATTTTTTTGGATAATGGGCTTTTTTTATTTTTTATTTTGGGCACTATATACGAAAGAGATGGGATAATATGCTTTTTGTCAGGAGGGAAAACCCGCGAGAATGTATACAGAGTATATGCGGAAACCAAAATCCACATCCGCTAGTGCCTATTGCTAACAAGGACGCATTCTCGAAAGTCAAGTTAGCAGTCTCAATCGTTATTCCGCGAGTGGCCTCCTGCTCACTGGTATTAGTTAAACCCTACTCGTGAGCTACATCGCAAGGCACCGCCACCATATCACCGCATTATGGAAGAGGTTTTGCGCTCGCTGGGCTGTGCCAGTAAGTTTTAGCGGAAGTTAGTTCTACTTTGAGGAGATGTTCGATTTTGAGTTGGTTCATCCTATGGTATCGATGAGGAGGAAAGCAGAGTTACCATGAAAGCACACGTACCACCATTGGATACTCCCATTATCATCCAAGAAAATGTTTCCTGTCCTATTCAGGACTGGCTTTTGGCCGAGAGCGGTGGGTAGAGTGGATTTCATATGGGACCCCAACAGCATAAGTGTTACGAAGATGGAGGATAGACTTTAACCACTGATATAAAGAGTCAGTTCGAATTTTGTTAAGACATTATTTGTCGTTGGTAAAACTAGCATGTGGAGGATTTTTTGCTCCGAATGGTCTAATTTTTAATAAAATATTATGAGCCAGTCCGACCAAATTTCAAATTTTAACAACACACGTGTATGTTGTTTGTTCTTCTTCTTCTTTTTTTTTTTTAATACATTAATAGAGACTACCCTTTTTTTTAAAATTATTTAATTTTCATAAATTTCACATATCTTTATTCAATATTAGAATTCAAGAGTCTAAATTCTAATTACTAGATATCTCATGAGTGACACTTGTCTATGAATATTTTTTCTTCACATTGTGTTTTTCATTTATCTGAACCCGTTCTTTTCACCAAGCGTTCAATATCTCCCCGAAACAAGAGAAAAGTAAAGTAGCACAATTTATATATTATTACGCTGTATCTTATTCTATTAATAGTTGATGAGCCACAAAAGAAAGAAAAAATTATAAAAAAAAAAAGAAGAAGAAGAAGACAAAGGCAGGACTCTACGATGCCCTGACAACTTGTTAAAGCAGGAGACTCCGGAAACATTAGAACAGGGTCACAAGAAAACCACAAGAAGACCAGAATAAATCAAATATATATATATATATCTTCATTTGTCCCGCTAAGCATACATAACTTAATAGGCATACAACATCACTCGTTATCCAAGATAGCACAGCAGATCACGTAAGTTTCTTTCACTTGATCATAAACCAACAGTTATGGCACATACTGCTCATCCTGGAAATCATTCTGGGTCTGGTACCTCCCCACGTTGTTATTGTACTCATAGGAGTCCCTGTTTTCCCCGTAATGGCTCCCGGAATTGTAATTGTACCTTGAGGTGGGGTACTGATCATTTGGATAGTAATTGTTGTCACTCTTCGTGTCGTAGAAGTACTTGCCATTTTCCATGAACCTGGTGTCACTCATGCCTTGTTTTCCAGCGTTGCTGTATCCACTGGCCCCACCGTGGTAGTAGCTGTTGATGTGGTTCGATGCTGTGGTGTAGGCAGCTTTATGGAGGCTCGTTTCGCCCAATTTCTCTTGTTGCTCATCGTAAGCATTGTTGGTGTATTGGTTGTAGTTGTCGTTTCTGTTTGGGTACTTGGGATAGGACTCTTGGTTCAGGGTGGTTTCTGGCTTGTAATTAGGCATGTAATTGGAGGTGGGAAGCTCACTGGACTCTTGACCATAAAGCCCATAGCTTTGGGTTTCTGGTAGAAATTCTGGCTGTTGATTTTCTTCTTTTGTAGGGAGTGTTGTGGCTTTCACATTGTTGTTGTTGTTGTTGCTGTTTATGGTTGTGGGGATGGTGGCGGTGGTGGTGGGACTGACCTTGCTAAAGAACTGGCTTTCCCTGGCCTGAAGTTGGGTAGTGAAGAGGGCTAAGATCAGAAAGACCAAGGAAATAAATTTGGGAGAGGAGGCCATGGCTGGAAACAGAGAGATCAGATCAGAGAGCCTTTGGTGTGAAATCTGTAGTGAGTGTCTGTGATGGGCGCAATCTCTTTATTTTATAGAAAGACCTACCTATGGGAAATAGGACATAAGCTGTCCTCCCTCTTCCACAAATTTTTCCACTCGTTAGGTGCAAATGCGAGGGAAGTGGCTATGATTGTGGTCCCTCCATAAGAAAACTTTGACACAGCAGTTGAGGCCCTATTTGGTTCATTTATTGTTGATTGCTGTTCAATTATTAATTGTTATTGTTGATGAAATAAAATGATGATGGTCCCTCCATCGTCTATTGATGTTTCTTTTAAAATGTAGCTCAAGCTTACTTTTTTAGACAACTAAACCCAAAAATTTAACCAAAAACACTCTATTACCACCCTATTTTTTTAAAAAAAATAAACACTAACAACCAATTCGAAATGTAAAAACAAATACCCTCTAAATCATGCATGTTCACCTTTAGTACTCCCCCCCCCCCGGGGGCTAAATTACTTTTAACACTTATGGATCTCATTGTGGAAATTATTTGATTCTATCCCGGCTAAAATCTCCAATTCCATTTGGTCAAGTGGATTCTCTTCTGACAGTCATGCTAATTGGTCTCTTGGTCCTTTCCTTGCTAATTCATCCAAGCAAACCAAACCAAACCAAACCAGATTGAGGATAATTAGGACATATATTCAGGCACTGATACGCACACCCAATTAAACTCTAAAGAACACTTGAGTTCGATTGTGTCATAGCATAATTAGAGAGAGGCCATAACTACAGCCATGCTAGGGTTCAAGAGAAATGGGGAATGAACAAGTAACTAGGAATATAAGAAAGGGTCGACTTCAAACAAGCGGCCTGCTGAGCAAAGGGCTATTTGGATGAAAGGGGGTCATATGTGGGCAAATTGGGTTGTGACATAACATACATCTATACGTGCGCTAATGATGGTGTGGGCGGGCAATTATGCGTGGATCGTGGTGGGTGGGGCAAACCAAATCATGGCATTTAGTGTCAAAGGAGGCGCACCTAAACTTTTTATAAATACTACGGATTGACCACTCCGAGCAAGAAGCAAAATTATTGAGTAGATCAAATTCATATTTACATAATAAATAAAATGCGATATTCAATCTCAAATTTGGAAGCACACCCAAGAAACCCGTAATTGAAACCTAGCCTTCTGTATGTGGATGCGGTGACAATTAAAGCATTACGAGTCATGACCCTAGTAACGAGTGAATTAGTTATTAATTATGTATATATTAGATATTATACATACATTTATTAATAAAAGTTGTCCCTTTTATCTTTTCTTCGTAGAAATAAGAGACACGGTTATTAATAATTCTAAAGATTAATTTAATAAAGCACAATTATAAGATAATTATTATATCAAAATATTATTTACAAATATTTTTAGTCAAACATGCATCTCTAATGTTTCTTAATAAATTTGCCAAATGTGTATATATATATATATTTTTTTCATTATAAAATTTATTTTTTGTTCTTATAAATCATATAATTTATCTAAAATCTCAAAACTTAAAATTTAATTTTTAAATTATGGAGTATATTAAATACGCTAACTTTGGGCAAACTATCACGTTGCCCAGTCTTTTAACATAAACTCTGTTTTTTGTTTTTTTCCCGTCTTGCCAACCCACGACGTTGCTGCAGGTGGGTGCGGTGGTCTCCAAGGACCGGTTGTCCGCCGGTTTAGAGTATCCTTGAAAGTTCGTGGCCGAGGCAATGGAGATGGATCAAAGTTCTGCGCATCTTAGAATGCCAATTATCGTTGACAGATTAAAGGCACTCGACCAGTGGAGAAGTAGTGGTGCCAATGGCTGCTTAGAATAA
This sequence comes from Bruguiera parviflora, assembly GCA_019804595.1. Taxonomy (NCBI): domain Eukaryota; kingdom Viridiplantae; phylum Streptophyta; class Magnoliopsida; order Malpighiales; family Rhizophoraceae; genus Bruguiera; species Bruguiera parviflora. The sequence goes on from CM034055.1 coordinate 1,633,445, forward strand.
TCCGTCCGAAACATTTGGAATATTAAATAATTGTCAACTTACTCAGACACCCTTCAGAACAAATGATAAACATAGATAATTATGTTTAAGAGCTTAATCGTCTTGCTAACTTGTAAGCAAGCTACCCAACCCCTAGCAAAAATTAAGATAAATTGCTTAAAAATCCTAACCTTTAATTCAATAAGTCATAATGGATTGGTAATTATTGTGAATTGTTATGTTTATCCCCTGAAACAAATGAGGAAAATAAAAAAAAGGAGAGATCGATCGAAAATTTCCGAGAATTCATTAAGTTGACAGAATGTTTGATGAGGCTCACGTAGTACATTATTTTCATTGTCCACGAACTTTACAATAATAATACAATCAGCCCGACTCATTATTGCGCATGTGGCTAATGTCGCAATAGCATACAAACAGCTAGTAAAGGCTTTTCATCCGACCAAATCATATGTATCTGCTCCAAAAGATCAAGCCCAAAGCCACAACATATGGAAACTTCAGGAAGCTTAAAGATACATATGACCTTTGCCATCCAACGCTATCATGTCCGGAACTCAGGCACCATCGTCGTCAAGATTGTTGACCCGCTCACACTCATCAATCCATTCGCTGTATCTGCATTCACAACATTTAGTGAGACAGAGAGAAAGAGTGGCGAGAGAGAGAGAGAGAGAGAGACAGAGAGAGAAAGAGGGACTTACATGTCTATGGGCTCAGTTAAGGCTGAAATAGGAAAAACAAATACAAAGAGACTATAAGTATAAGCATAAAATATTATCTTAGCGCATTTGAATTCTTAAACATAACCAAGCAGTCAAAACCAACTCTCACCCCTCATGTCACGTACAGAAGCCTAAATATCGACACTCAATAAACGTTAAATTTAGGAAGAAAATTGAGGTTGGAACTGAAGGATAGGATTTACCCCCAAAAAAAAAAAAAAAACACTTTAAACGTGAAATTTAGATTTTAGAAAAGTAACAAAATTGCAGAGATAGTCCTAAAAATACCATTTATATTAGGGTTATAATGCAAAGTAATCCCATCGCTTAATTACATAAAACCATAATTAATCCTAATCACCTACGAATTAAAAATTGTCATATGCTAGTCACATGACCAGTAATAAAAAATTAATAACGACTAAAAAAAAATGAAATAACAAAGTAGAAAAGATGCTCCTGCATCATATAAGCAGATTTTTACAGGATTTCCCACCACGAAAGAAAAACTTTAATAGGAAAAGAAACACAGGCCCTAATGAAATACCTGTTACAGTAGTGCTGAAGCTCTCTTGGCATATCCTGCATGTGGCCTCACCAATCAAGTTCTTCATATCACTGGAAACAAAAGTTCCATATTATGCATACAATTAAATGGTCCAATGTGCAGAAACTCAGAATTATTTTTCCTGTTCACTCACCAACCCCTGCCATTCACCTCCTCCCCTTAATGCCCCCCATCCCGCCAACAACTCCCGACCCTCCCCCCCCCCCCAAAGAAAAACAAATAAAAAAAGAGACAATAACACAGAGGCAGACACACCAAGGATGGGCAAGAGGAGATGAAGTTTCATAAACAATAATTAGATTAACCAGGTAATCATTCCCTAGGTATTAGCACAGATATGTAGCTACTAAGGTTATAATTTATGAAGCTCAAGCTCCCACATGGACATTTGACATGCCTTCAGAAAACTGATTTGCTTAGGCAGTACATACAATGAGTCAATTTTGATGATTATAATTATATCAAATTCTTAGTGAGAGATGCACAAGCCTTCACAACTAACATTCAGACTTAATAGAAAACATTCAAAACTGAACTGATACTTACATACGACACTCAACACTAGTGCCATGGTTGCAGAAAGGACAACTGAAGACAGTATCGAGCTTGTCTATTCTTTTCTTGGGTGGGGGCTTTGCTCTAGACTTCCGCTTCCCCATATCACAAGTCCTACAATATGAAAATTTTCATTACTCACCATTAAAATTCAACATGCACACACACAAGTATGTGAATATGTCTGTTTGTTAGGGTTTGGAGGATTATAACAAGATAGTTAGGGATAGAGGCAAAGATATTGTGGAGAGATTGAGAATATAAGATATTAGAGAGAAAAACAGAGAAATTGAAGAGAGAAGTAAATTTTCTGTTTTTAATTGATATCCCAAAATTAGAAAGAGTAATTCTTGTAAAGGCCAATTGATCTAATGGAACCTAAACAACCCTAACAGAGACTATCGGACAATGATAAAAACCAATCTTATATTGCCACGCATACAGCTGATGCAAGACAGACTCAGTCAAACTCAATGTCTTCTTTAAAGTCTTCTCTTCTTCTATTTCTGTGACTAGTGCAGTGCTTGACTGCGAGGGAACAGAAGGAAGAGCAGAGACCCAAAGGAAGGGTTTGCACCAAGTCCCCTTGTGAGGGGTCAAGGGCATTAAGCGATGACCACCACCCAGATCACAGGATTATGCCAAAACGCTCAAAAAGTAACAGAGTCTGCAACACCACCGTTACGACAAACTGACTAACCGACCGCGACAAATCAACTAAACTAGCTATTAGTATTCACAATCATACAGCCAAATTATTCCTATAGCCTCGTTGCTACTGCAGAATCGTAGAAAAGCAATAAGCTTCATTTGGGTCAAAATTTTGCTAATTGTTGACAAATTTTACGTACACACAACAACAAACAAAGGAAAGACCCAGAAAGCTCGTGATTTTGATCTTTTTTTTTTCTTCCAATTTTCTCACGAACCAAACACGATTTCTTTGTCCATAATTTTATTGTTTTCGACTAAGGAAAAAGCTTTTGTTCGTTCACTCACTAGCATTGAATTCAATTGAAAAAAGAAAAAAAAAAGAAAAGAAAACCGAAAGAAGACTAACAAATATGGGTTAAATCCCAATTCGAGATCGGAGATTTTCAATTATTAGAAACTGCGAAACGAAATAACTGAATCAATTGAAACCAGAAAAAGGAAAAAAGAAATCGAAGGAAAGAAGAGAAAGAGAGAAGATAATCAACTTGCCTGAGTACGATCAGGGCAGTGCAAGAAATTGAGAGTCGAAACCCTAGCTCTTCTCGATGGATGGCTTGCAAGACAGAGACACGGATACAGAGAGAGACAGACCAGGGGGGGGGCAACAGGGACCTATTTAAACAGAAGTGAAAGTGAGTGACTAAATAGGACCCACGTATTTTGGGCCGCATGGGCTTCATGTTTCGTTGTTCCATTATTATTCAATGTTCCTTTTTTTTTATTTTATTTTTTTCGAGATGAGGCGGTTTAGTAATTAAAAATATAAATTTGTATTTTAATTAAATTGTCGAAAATTATTTTTATGTTCATGTTTCATTGTTCCATTATTATTATTAATATTATTATTTTAACAAACATATTAATATTGTTTATTTTTTTTACTAAATAAAATATTTTAATAATTAAAATTTAGATTTTTATTTTAATTAAACTTTTGAGAATCTTGGGCCCCTGGTCAATTTAATGGACATCGGTTCCAACGAAAATGCGAAAGCGAACGCGTGCATTTTATCATTGGTCATTACTCTCTCCAAAAGATAATCTTTTAGGATGTACAGTATCTACGTTTATATATTATATTTATATAAACCAAGATTCTTTTCTTCCTTTCTGATTTGGAAAACGGGTCTCATACACATATTCGTCACATTTTTTTCTACCGAATTCATCGACGTTCTCGTCGAGAATCAGAATCTCCTCTTACTTACTCCTTCTGCACAAAATGCTTAGTAGAAGACATCAGAATAAAGGTTGGGATTAAGTCTAATACTACTTGTTACGGGGTTATTACTCTCTCCCCAAAAAATACCTTTTTAAGATGTGCAGCACCAACGTTTATATGTCCCAAAATTCTTTTTATTCTTTTCGACGTGGGAGACGGGTCTCATAGTTCTTTCCGTCACAATTTGCTCGAGCTTGGCTAGGGACATCTCAATGTGAATATGACAAGACGGCGGCTTTGGGGCTCCAATGGTGTTGGTAACTGGAGCGGCGGATGCCAATGTGGCGAAAGCCTCAAAACCCACGAAGAAAAATGAAACTTGAAAAAGGAGGGGGGGAGGTCGGAGGGATTGTCCAGAAGTGGTAGGGGTGGTTCCAAGAGTAGGAAGAGACAAAATAGACTCAAGAGACTAAATGGTGGAGTTGGGTGAAGATGTCCTTCCCTGTTTCCACAAGAAAATGGGCATGGGGCGTCTCATTACCAAAAGAATTGGGACACAGGCACTAGAGACGAGCTAACCAACGCATTAGATAGGCTATAAAAGGCAGGAAACCTCTAAATAATCTGTCTCCCCTTATCACTTTGTTTGTTAGCTTAGTTGTGACATTTTTCTCCGGTTTCTTGGCATCCAAACTTCAAGATACTGACCCCATCGATCAAATTCCATTGCTAGCACTCTAGGTTTGTTCTCTATCATCTCCACGATTGATGCTCCCCCCATCTTGGGAGTCGTCAGTTGAGATCTTTGTGCTCTCTTGTCTCGTCTTTGCCATCTTCTCCAAGTTTTCGTAGATGTGTTTTGGCCTAACACGCTGAGCAAAACTCATCTATTTGGCGCAATCTTTTGTTAGGAATCATATTAAAGAACCTAAACCCTTTTAACAAGAAAGAGGGAGGGAGATCCATATATATTAGATACGTAATGGTTATATTAAATATTTATTAGAATTTTAATTTTTAAATTTTATCGCAAGAAATTTAAGTTAATTAATTATATTTTAATTAATTTATTTTTAAATATCTTATATTTTATTTCATAAATTATATATAAGTTTCAAAAAATTATTAATAACTTATTTTAATGACATAAATGTTAGAAATATTTAAAAATAATATTTTAATACAAATTAATATTTTATAATTATAATTAAATTATAATTATTTTTATAAAATATATTTATTTTAAAAATTTTATTTTTAAAATTTATCCATATATATATATATATCAGCCCATGTGGCTGATGGGTTCATTAAGGGCCTGCATAAACGAGTCCACGCCTGCCAAAAAGGGCAAATGTAAACTCTAAAGACTCTAAAAGGGCCTTCGAGCGGACATGTCACATAACAATTGGGACAAAAAAAGAAAAAGGTTAAAAGACTCTAAAAGCCAATTGCGACCGGACCGGAAGAGTCTCCGTCTACTTCACCGATGGCCGCGCCCCAAGGTCCCAGCAACTCCCGGAACAACCCTCCTCCGTCGGCTTCTGAACTCCCGTCTGAAATTAAAAACGGCAATACTGGCGCCACCTCTACCACCAACAGCCACAGCTATTCCGGGCAGAAATTCCACCACCCGAACCCTCCTGACCCGACGAATCCGGACCCTGCAACGTTGAGGGAGCAATGGAGGTTCGCAATCCGGCAGTACAGCAAATGGTACTCCCACGCGTGGGGCACCGCAATTTTGGCCGGTCTATCTTTCTTCGCCCTTGGTTGGATAATCAAGGGCTCCAACCCCTTGCCCTCTTTCAACAAACATGATTCCTCTGGCTCCGGCGAATCCTCCTCTTCCTCTACTGACGCCAACCAAGCTCGACCCTAGCCTTTTCGCGAGTATGGGTTGGTGGGATTTCTCCCTTTTCCATCTGTTCTTTTTTTTTTTTCTTTTTCCTTCTTTCTTAACTTTCTCGACGTGGGTTTTTTAATTCCACGATCGGTTCTAGGGGAAATTGGTATTTCTACATTGGGTGAAGCCAAAGGGTGATTTTTAGTGAAGTGGTTATGTGGGCATACGAATATTGAACTTATAGAAAGAAGACGATGTTAGGGTATCAAATGCTTGGGCTGCAGATGTCTGAATGCACTCTGATAGGTTGTTGTGTTGCTCAATTGGCGACGGGTTTTGATAGTGTTACCTCTTCCGTAGCCACACTTGCTTGCTTACTTTTTGTCTGCGCCCTCCGGTCGGGGGGACGCTTTCACATGGATTATTGATTAGTGATGGTTCTATTTTTTGCAGATGCAACAAGGGTGATGATCCCTTGTGCTGGCTGATCTAAAATGTCGGTTTTCTGAGTCGTTTTTGTGTATAGCTTCGTCAAATGTTGTCAAGAGTTTCTGCTGGAGTAATGTAGCTGCAAATCCTTTTATTATTATGTTTGCTCGTCGACGACATCGTCCGTTTTGTGTAACCCTGAAACCTTCTCGAAGGAGAATTCTTCCTTGATCGTGATTTTCTGAGTTTGATACACAGATTTTTAGTCCAGGAAGCCCATGGTTAGCATGTTTTCCTTTGTTAATAAAGTAATCAATGAGAATGAATTTATTGACAAAATTGACCGAGAAATGATTCAAGCAGCATCTTAAAATTCTCTTCCCAAGCAAATGAAATTTGTTTGGCCAAGGGCCAGAGAGTGAGTTACTTCGAACCGATTTTAATAAGATGTGCATTATTCGCAAATAGGATCAACATGAAATGTTACCTGGATCGCTAATGCACCTTGCCACAAAAAAAATACGAGAGCATCTCTTGAAATCAAGATTTTAGACTTGAAAGGAAGGCTGGCATGTCCTGGTTTGGTCCGTCGGATGACTAAATGCTTATTCTAACATGTACGCTTCTATGGCATGGCCGCAGTAGGCTAAAATGTTCGTTCTAACATGTGACAGCTAGCATACAGCATCCATTCAAAGACCAATATCCCGAATGACTAGATTCTTACAAAACAATCAAGGCAGTCGAGATGGTACACAAAACGACCAAAACAAAGGGAGCATTCAAACTGAATCATAGTAAGGAGACGTAAAATAGTGACTAGCTAGTTGTCTTCGGTTTTTAAATGACAAACATATAACAATGTTGTTAATATAGCAATCTCATATAATCAAGCAAACATCTATGATATAAACAAAGGAATAGGATCTTGCACACGATAATCTTCTGACCTTCATCCCTATAATTGAGCTGAGCAATGCCTTGGAGGGTCACAGTCCTTAGGCAGCAAGCTTTTGATGCTTAAGAAGTGCAACATCCGGGCTTTTTCACAGCTGATACATCATCTCTGCTTCCAACATTGATTGTCTGCCCTTTAGGCAAAGCAGCTGGGTCATCTCCAATGTCTAGAGCCTTCTTACTTACAACTCGATAGATCTGGGTCAGCACCTCTGTGAATGCATTCTCAACATTCATAGATTCAAGAGCAGATGTCTCCATGAAAAAAGTGTTTTCACGTTCTGCAAAAGCCATTGCATCTTCAGTGGAAACTGCTCGAAGGTGACGTAGATCTGCCTTATTTCCCACAAGCATGATCACAATGTTTGCATCAGTGTGATCCCGAAGCTCCTTTAGCCATCTCTCAACATTTTCAAATGTTACATGACGAGTAACATCATAAACCAGTAGGGCTCCAACAGCACCTCGATAGTATGCACTTGTAATGGCACGGTATCTTTGCCAAAGAAAATTTAAAATAAGGTTGGCAAATTTGAAATGTGGTCAAGTTTGTATATTATTTGACAAAGTAACAAAAAAAAAAAAAACCAACTCCCTGACATCTGTAACATCTGTAACATTCCGAAAATCTAATTATTTAAAGCAACATTGGTCAACATGGAAACACAGACATGAGCATCTGCAACAGTAGGGATTATGAAAGTGCACAAACAGGACAGAATTAACTAAAAACGAGCAGGTGTAAGGCCAGACTCGGCCGGGAAATCATAGGGAACGAGGCAGGGAGAGTGACTAACAGATTTTCAATTTTATTCTCCGTAGGGTCACTTTCCTGATTTGACATCTATAACAAGTAGTACTGGGGCTGCCTACAAGACTTGTAGACCTTTTAGGCATTGAGGGGCATGGATATTTATTGAAATAACACGCTTGTGGGTCACTCATCTTCTCACTTCTCATATCTACTCAAATGAATCTCAATATCCCAGTTTGGCTAAAAGTTTGAAAATAACAAGCCATAATCATCCCTGAAGCCACCATCTCTACAACGATTACATTCTTCCGAAGTAGAAAATCGGTGGCCTTGGATGCATCAACTAAAGGGACATTTCTTCAGTATTCAATTGCTCGTTAACCTATTCATCACACGGAATCAGATTTCCTCGGTTATTATGATTAGCAACTTGAATCAGAGGCCGCAATTATACATTTTCTCATTGATCTATTTCGCACAATTGAACAATCTGCCCTCATTCTTATGCAAGTATCGCAACAATGTGGGGCTAACAATTACGCACCGTAAACTCATATCCGATCTAAACACCAAAAATCATCAAACACCCCATTCCCATTGCCACGGAAACTACCAAACCCAAAAAAAAAAAAAAAAGAAAACCCAATTCAATGCGCGCCATGCTACAGCCTGATAAACATAGATCGAGATTATACGATTAAAATATACTCAGAAAGAAACGATTTTTCTTTTTCAAAAGAAGGAAAAATTATACCCCAAATAAATAAATAAATAAATAAAATAAAAACAGGGACGGACGGACCTTTCTTGGCCGGCGGTGTCCCAAATCTGGGCCTTGACGACCTTGTCGTCGACGTGGATGCTGCGGGTGGCGAACTCGACGCCAATGGTGGACTTGGACTCCAGGCTGAACTCGTTCCTCGTAAATCGAGACAATAGGTTCGATTTCCCCACGCCGGAGTCGCCGATCAACACCACCTTAAACAAGTAATCGTAATCATCATCTGCCCTGTACGCTCCCATTTTTTCTACTTCCGGTTTCGATTCTCTCTCGCTCTCTCTCTCTTTTTCCTAGTTATTTTTAAAAATTAAATTTTTTTAATTTAAATTTTTGTTCTTGTCGTTCTTGTTTTGTGTTTTTGAATTGCATTGAAAGGGACGTTTTTTTGAATGGACTGTGAGAGGACAGAGAAGTTCGCCTCATATAAATTCGGGGAGTTTTTCTTTTTGTTTTTTTTTTTTAAATAATAAATAAATAAATAAATTATATATATATATATATATATATATAATAAAAATTGGTTTTTTTCACAACAAGTGTTACAAAATTGTTGAAGATGGGTCATTTAATATTTTTATAATATTTATGTTTACAATAATTTTAAATTTAATTAAAATTAAAATAAATAAAATTTAAAATTAAATTATTTTAAATTAAATCAATTTAAATTTTTCTCTTTTTTATTCTCAACATCAACTTTCATTTGATTACTCTTTTTTATTAGAATATTTATTAATTTATGTTGAATATATATATAAATCAATGTAAATATTACTCTTTTAATTTATCTTTAATAAATATTATACATACTTTATTATGAATATTATTATTATTTATTTAATTTTACATATGATACTTAAACATACCTATTTTTTTATTTTTTTCTATTAACATAATTTTAAAAATATGCATACAAATTTTTATATTTATAAAAATAAAATTATATTTATTTATTTGATATTTTGTCATAAATTAATGATTTTAAAGTAATATATATTATAATATGTCATAAATGAAATAGTTTTTTTTTCATTAAACTAAAAACATATTTTAATATTTCAAATATTTTAAGTTCGATTGTAAGTATTTTTGATAGTAAAATATGTGGTGTAAATTTTTTTTAACAAAAAAGCTAAATTATTATTATTATTTTAAAAAAAGAAAAGAAAAATCTGATTTGGGTGTCTTCAAGCGGATCCGTTTGAGTTTGGTGTAGACGATGCCGAAGGTTCATTTAAATTTTCAAAGAGTCAATTGTGATCTGGAGTTCCCGGTTTCACTAATTTAGCACCAAACTGAATTTAACAACACTCGTTCTTTCGCGAGTGCATTCGATCAAAATTTTCTTTTATGCATCGAGCATTCATCTTTAATTCCCATTTAATAAATTTGTAATTGGACCCACTAGGATAAATTCTGCTTGGGTATTTTTAGAGATAATAAGAAAGACTTTCCTTTATTGCATTGATATATTTAAGATTTTCCTACCAATATATCATGATCTGGTGTGCTTATCATGAGCATGAGAGTTTCAGGCCGGAGAGCTACTATTTTCAGTACAAGACATAACAGCAACCACTATCAATTAACTCGAAACTGTTTTTCGGATTTTTTTTTGTTTTTTGTTTTTTTGTTTTTTTGGGGTAAAGGGCATATCGAGGATGCCTGCCTTTAACGTTTTACAAGTGCATTAATGCCTTGTACATGGGGCAATGTAAAGGTTCACTTTTATAAGCTTGTGTTTTTCATAGACGTGCTATACACTTTTAATTAAAAAAAAAAAAGGGCACATAAATCAGATTAATTTAAATATGTGTAGATCAATTTGAACGACTTTGCAATTAAATACTTAAAAAGTGTTTATAATATTGTCATAAAAAATGTGCATGATCAAGAGTCAGATGAAATTAAAGATGATATACGAGAATTGTGTGAAGCTTATGAAAATTATATATGTCTCTACACATCTCTACTAATAATATCATTAACATTTTTTGAAGTATTTGATTGCATGCAAAATAGCATTATTCTTATATGTCTCGACACATCTCTACTAATAATATTATAAACATTTTTTGACGTATTTAATTACATGCAAAATAGCATTATTCTTAGTATCCTCTTTTGTAAAACTTTGGATGGCTATTAATAAAGTAGGTAGATGATTCGACCAAGATTTCTCACGTGTATAAATTTTCTCTCTCAATTTAAGAATACATGTCTCCAACACCAAGTACGGAAAAAAAATAATTAACAGAATAATTTTTTACATTAATTACTTACTCCTAATGCTTAAACATAATTTTTTATAAAAAATTAAAAAAAAATTAATTTTACTTATTATATTTAAATATTTTTAAAATATTAATTTTATTAATTAAATTTAACTTATTTTAAAATTTTTAATTAAATATTATCACATAATAAATACAGTTTCATATTATTGTAAAATTATTAAAATTGTTGATGTCACATTAATTTTAATTTTTTAAAATAAAAAATAAAAAAAAAATATTATATATATATATATATATATATATATATTAAATAATATTTTAATAAATTATATAATATTTTATAATAAAATTTTGAGAAATATATCAAAAAAAAAGAAAAATATGATTATAATAATTTAAATATTTATTTTTTAAAATTTTTTAAAAAATTAAAATTAAAATTAATATTATGCTAATAATTTCAATAATATAATAAAAATATAAAATTTTATTTATTGTAAAATTAGTGTATAATTGTGATGTGATAAAAATTAATAATATAATTAATAAGATTAATATATAAAATAAATTAAAAATAATAAACTTTAATAAATAAAATTAATTTTTTATTAAGAAAAATAAATCACAATTATTACTTAAAAGTAATGGTCACTACTAAAGTCTCGAGCGTTATATATCATTGCATCTTCACGAGACTGTTTTTCATTAAAGAGAGCGTCAAGCGTTACAACAACCAAGTCGACTCTAATTTCGTCCCGTGTCTGTGTTCATGCGTCAGATTATGTTCATCATTCCTAGTCGAAGTCTTTCGAGTCTTCTAATTTCTATTGGGTCAAGACCAACGTCGCGAATCCATGCACATTGTCACGGGTCATTACTTTCTCCCTAAAAAGTAGCCTTTTAGGGTGTGTAGCACTCACATTTACATATCCAAAATTCCCTTTTTCTTATCCGATTTGAGAAACGAGTCTCATATGCCCGTTCGTCACACTCTCTCCCATCAAATTTATTGACGTCATCGTCAAGAATCGGAACCTCCTCTTGACTATTTCTTTCACACAAAACGCTTAGTAAGAAATATTGGCATAAGGGTCGGGATTGACTCTGATACCACTTGTTACGGACTTAGCCTTGAATACCTAACGACTTGTGCGGTACTAGCAATTCGCCTAATTCAAATGTTAATTCAGCTTGTTGTAAAAACTATAATATTGTTAGCAAAAATAGAAAAATGCATATAAAAAAATAAATGATGTGGATAATTTGAAGAATATTATATTATTTGGATATCTACAAATGAATTTCTTAAAGTTATATATACACATCTACCTCTTCAACGAATGATTAGAATCTATTTGATCTAATGGTCTCTATTTATTTTTTAAAATATTCTATCTAACTCTATATATAGTGGTAGTTAGAAGTTATTTATAAAATTTTAGAATTAAATAGTGGTAGTTAGAATAAACCTCTTGTACGCTCATCGCTTCTGAGTTTTTCGGAAGAATCTAGAGAGAAATCAATGAATCTTTGACGAGTAATTACGGTAAAACTTTAATAAATATTAATAAATTAAAGAACCTCGAGTCAATCAAAAGCCAACGTTAATTACTTTTTCTGCCATAAACAACCAAAACTAGCAATTACTGTACCGCACCACCGCTTTCCGGTCCAACCCTACTGTTACATGCGCTTCTCGGCACGCTTCAGTGTTCCCGCAACCTATTAATTCCTGCAACAACCTCTCCTATTAAAATATATTTGCAATAATAACAATAATCTCACAATTTAATATTGTCAACCCTTCCGCTCCCTGCCTCAGGCATTAATGCCTCCGCATTCTTCAAGGAAATCAAATTGAAGCAATAGAATTTATGTACCCTTTTTTAGAAGTCTCTCCATCGAAATCGAAATTTAAAGGAAGGTGCTTGTTATATTTATTTAGAGCATTTTTATGGCGTCATAAGGTCACGAGAGATATATTTATTATGTCCCGTTGATTACTATACAAAACCTTATCTCTCTCTCTCTCTCTCTCTCTGATTCTGTCCCCTCTTTTTTTCATGACTTCAATCGCCCTTTCATTAAGAGCTTCTGTGGCAACTCTGACGAAGATTCTAGTTAAACACTCGGCATGCGTTCTTTTCAACATGTGCCTATGCTTCTAGTCGGGCAGGAATCGGTTTGTACTTTGAGTGGAGAAAAAGCATTTCAGTTTTAATGCAAAACTGTTAAAGGAAAGAATGGGATGGAGTGTAATTTTTCTCGTCCCACAACTCTCTACATTTATTTTGTTTCCTTTTTGTTGCTTATCATGTTAAAGGCGATTCCTGTTGTGGGTCTCGTCCATCTCATAAAATTTCTTTAAGAACTTTTCTTATCCATAAGTTTGTATGTTTTCTTTTGAGAGTGCTGGCAATTTAAATGTCTTTCTTATTAATTGCATCAAAATTTGGACGCAGAGGTAGGCTAGGATAGGACGCCATAAGAGAAGGGATATTGTGGTTCAGTTGCCTACAAGATTCGGCACACCAAAAGCCAGAACAACAGAAGGAGAATTGGGGGTGTATATTTTTTGTTTTTCTTGCTAATCTTTTTGGCTGGCTACCATAGGATATATTTAGTTTCAGAGCCCATCATGGCTTCTTCGAACAGACACTGGCCTAGCCTGTTTAAGTCCAAGCCCTGCAACGCTCCCCACAACCAATGGCAGCATGACCCCGACTCATCTTCTCTAGTGTCATCTGGTTGCCACAGGTTACCTTACACATCAGGTAATTCTCACACAATTGTTATTTATGTTCAAATATGTCAAAGTTCAATGAGTTCTATCCCTTTTTCATTTTCTTCCAAGTTTTTATTCACAGCCTTTGGAATGTTCAGTAGCCATGAAGTGAATGAGTTAATCACATACACAACGCAACCGATGAAAAGAAAGAGTTTGAACGTTCTAGTACTAAAGATGCGTTTGACTTGTCCTAATCGATTTTAGCAGTAGCTGGATGCGAGGAGCGGACACCAGAGCCAAAGCCAAGATGGAATCCAAAGCCGGAACAAATTCGCATACTTGAAGGGATCTTCAATTCTGGCATGGTGAATCCACCAAGGGACGAAATAAGGAAAATCAGAGCCCAACTGCAGGAGTATGGCCAAGTCGGGGATGCCAACGTCTTTTACTGGTTCCAAAACAGGAAATCAAGAAGCAAGCAAAAGTCGAGACACATCCAAAGCTTAAAGCAACAATGCTCTCAGCAACGTGTGCAACAAACAGGCCATAATAATCAGATTTCTCCGAGTAACACATCTCTCTCAGTGGCTCCAGCCTCTGCGTCATCCTCCTCACAGAAAACCTCTCCGAAGGGCCCTAAAAGGGTTCTCTCTCTGATTCCTTCAACGGCCAATTCAGTCAATCAGGCCTACTTTCAGGCACCTACTCGCACCGACTCAGTTCCCGAACCTTTTTTCTTCCCCATTCAACAAGCTGGGCCGGATGGAATAAGAGCTGATGCTTTAGGGATTGACGTCTCCGAGCTGTCAAATGTGGTCCAAGGTCAAGACCATACTGTTGGGCCTTGCACTGGGCTTTTGCTTAGTGGTGATATTCTGGATTTTGGTGCCTTAAAGAAGCAACACCGACATGGCAAGGCCATGAAAATTCAGCCACAGCCTAGCTACAGTTTTGCCACTCCCATTTCAATCACATACAGTATTAATGACGTTGCTCCTCTTCTCACTCCCTCTACCACTGGCACCATTAGCAGTATAACTCTCCCATCAACAATCAACCAAGTTCAAGGTGGCAATTCTTACACATCCTTTCTTTTTTCCCCAGTCTTCGTTAGTATATGCTATCTCATTTGTGGACGCCCCATGCACTTCCAAGCAGGCACGTGGGAGAGACGGTTCGCCTATGTGAAAAAGCAAAAGCAGGGTAGACTAGGTTGGAGAGTGTACCTTTGTCTTTTTTCATCGTAACTAATTCAACCAAGTACATGTTTTTGAGCTTTGGTCTCTAGTTTCATTATCGTTTTGAGAGTGGGGTTCGAGCGTACATATCATATATTTGACTTTCTGGATTCGTAATGTGCGATTTGTTGTCTAGATGGACGTGTGCATGGCTTGGTTTAGGCGAATTTTCTCTCTCTCTTTCTCTCTCTCTGGTTTCTTTTTGTGACCATTGCAATCGACACCCCTGATGCCTCCTCCCTCACTTGATTTTGCTTTTCCTATCATATTGGACGGAAAAGGGAATTAATAATCCCGTGATTGCAGATGCAGGGGGGTTGCCAGGCCCGGCGGCCTCCGCTATAGGATCAACGGTGTTTATCAATGACGTGGCATTCGAGGTTGTAGTGGGGCCCTTCAACGTGAGAGAGGCTTTTGGTGATGATGTTGTGTTGATTCACCCCTCCGGTCAGCCTGTTCTCACCGATGAGCGGGGTGTCACCCTCCGCCCCCTCCAACACGGCGCATCCTACTACTTGGTCCCCCTTTTACATCTATGAGTCTTGAGTGTGAACAAGTTACATACATTTTCCACTCAAATTCTCTCTCTCTCTCTCTCTCTCTCTCTCTCTCTCTCTCTCTCGCTATCTCTATATATTTATATATATATATATATATATATATATATATATATATATATATAGCCATATGGGATGTATATCATATTTACATTTCGTGAATTGGGTATAAAGGGAAATGTGTGAAATGAGTATTTTTTGGGTAATTTTATTGATGGGTGTTTTTATTTGTTGACAGATAAAGAATAGGTGAAGCAATTGAGTTCATGCGTATAAACATTTGAACTCTTTCAATCACTAATATATATATATATATATA
>CM034055.1:1678949-1745219 GCA_019804595.1 Bruguiera parviflora
TTTTTTTTTTTTTTTTTGGAGAAAATATAGACTTCATACAAAAACGACAAGATCTTTTTTAATATATATATATATATATATATCTATTATGTTCATTTTGTTAAATAAAAGCGTTTCTTCTACGTGAAATGCATATCATATCAAAATCAGGATGCGCAATCACTACTTAATTGAATTTATACCTTTTATTTTATATGATAATTCTCGTGTATATATGAGTTTTATGACTTCATCTAATCCAAAATCACTAATGTAATTAGAAGATTGATTAAGATTCAAGTCAAAATTATAAACGTAACCACGTACGAAAATTGGATACGGCAGATGCAATTAAACAAGTTTCTTTTGTGTAGATTGTGGAATAATAGATATAAATTAAGCCCTTCGTTGGAAAATTCTCAAAGTCAAATTTCGCAAGACAAATGGGTGTGACGGTATCATATGGATGGGATTAGAATGATTGCCCTGCTTATGTCATTCAGTTGAACATATAGATATGCGAATACAGAAAGAAAAAAAAAAAAAAAAAAAGGAAAAAAACCATAATAGAAAATTAGAAGTAAGCGACTCTTTTCAACATCAAACATGAAAAAAGGAAATGAGTTACAAAACCCCCCTGTTGTCTGGACCAACTAAATATTGTATGCGTTTTGAGTAGCTAACATAGCAGGTAAAGATGAAAGTGGATTGCGAATCAGTTTATTGTCAACCTTGTTCAGTGCTTCTCAGGAAAGATGCACTCTTGGTGATCTCCCTCAGTGGCTTGTCTGTGTATCTTATCATATTGTACACCCATGCCCCTGCCTGAGCTCCAAGGATTGGGGACACAATGAATATCCATAGCCCTTCGTACTTGTGTGAGACAATTGCTGGCCCCAAGCTTCTTGCTGGGTTCATTGATGCTCCTGAAATTGGGCTGTAAGGCAGCATAGGGATTAGTAAATCAACAAATATATTTCCAAGCTGGAAAATTATAAAGGGTTGCTTGGCTATCTACTCTATAAGGGAATTTCAGGCTAACATAAACAGCAATCATACAAACACTGTATTAGCATAAATTATTTTAAAACCATTTGATCATGCCTTGGTTGCAACAATTAGGGAAGAAAAAGGGAATAGCGTAAAGAAACTTTCTGTGAAAAAGGGAATAAAATTATATGTATTTAAATTCTTCATATATGCTATAACGTGAGAGCATATCCTCTTTTAGATGGGAACTTTTGCAAATAAACAATGACATAATATGTCAGTGTTACATCACCAGCCAATGATTTGGATAAAATATTGACCATTAGCCGGCCAAATGATAACATTTCGAGGCGGGGAACTTTGATTTCAACCAAAGGGTTGAATGGAACACTAGCTAATAATTGATTTACACGAAGTACTGATCGATTTGATGATCCTAGGAAAACGTATAAAAATAAAGAGGTTCATATTAAATACCCTGCAAACATCACATTTAATAGAACGGTGGCACCAACAGCGAGACCAGCGAGTTCACCAATCTGCATAAACAAATAATAAAAAAGATTTAGAGGGATGATTCAAGAGGCTCCGCATCATCAGTATCAAACGTCAACACATCAAATAACTTTATACTTATAAATTCGTTAGTATATTTTAAAAGACCAGAGAGGGAGAGAAAGAGAGACGAAATATCAAGAATTAAAATTGGCAACTTAAGTATTGACCCGCAATTCTCTGATTTTTCATCCCAGCAATAGTTATTGTTAGCCAATAAGGGCTGTGGCTTCTGGCTGATCGAGAAATTGACAGGAACTTACGGCTCTGGTATCCGTGGCAACGCCGGATATGACAAACATCAGGTAGAATGTGATGATGAACTCAATCACGCAAGATTGCAAGTCTGACCCAGATGGCAACGTTCCTGTGAACTTATTTTGTTCGCCATTGAATAGTAATCTAATGGTTCCAGCAGCCAATGTGGATCCAAGGACTTGGCATACTATATAAGCTGGCACCTGCATATGTGACAAAGCAAGGGAGAAAAGAAAAGTATCAGAAAAACTACCGTACACGGCTTAATCTTAATTCTACCTTGGTTCAACCACTGAAGAAATCAGGTGAAGTAGCATTTTTGTAATCTTATAAGCTAATTTTCAAACATTCTTGGTGAGAATCAAGTCTAACATAGCTACACAAGCCCAAAACTTGAAACATCCATTTTTTTTTTCTATTGCAATTATCAACCAAGGGCCCGCAAACATGTTAAACTATGTCTAATCAGAAAATATTCTAGCTTCACGGTTGCTCTCCATGGTGCTGTTGTAAGCTATTTAATATCTCACAAGATTTGTGTCTGATATGATTGGACAAGGGTTTTGTCCACTTGTAATTGACAATCTGCCAAGGCATTAAGTATTTCAAGAAGAAATAAGACAGCAAATTGGACAAAAAAGAAAAAGAAAGAAAGAAAAAGAAAGAACCGATATCTGGAATGGGAGCATTTCTTGCACATCGACATCTCCTATGTAAACTAAACCAATTTTTTCAACCGGTGGTATTCAAAGAGTTTGTCACCTGTTTCCAGGGGAATCTTTTGCAGGTAGCGAAGGCAAGGGTAACTGCAGGGTTGAAATGGGCGCCAGAGATGTGGCCAAGGGAGTAAACCAAAACCATCACAGCCAATCCCCAGACTATTGCCATTCCCGGAAGTGACACCACCTTGTCAAAGTTCAGGTTCACCGCCAACGATGAGCAGCCGGCAAATATCAGGAAGTAGGTCCCAAACAGCTCGGCTATCAACTGCATATCATAACATTTCATCAAGATCAACCTCAAAAACATCAGTGCTAATTTCCCCTGTCAAATTCAGGGTCAAACATGTCCATTATGTCAATCAAAATTTTTTACACAATTATCTAATCCTCTCAATAGATTTCAATTCATTTGCTCTTATGTACCAAGCAAACCATAATTATTAGTCTAACAACCAAGCAGAGCTGAATTAGAAGACAGATATCGATGCCTATGTAAGAGAAGAGGCAATTTCTATTTAGCCTCGAGTCCTAGATTTCAGAGAAAAGGAAGAGAAAGTAGGCATATAGACAATATTAAGATAGGGAAATGAAAAGGGTCAATCACCTTTTGCAAGAAAGGCACAGAGAAGTCCAAGAATGAATCTTTGGATTTAAGGGGTGAAGAAGCATCATCTTTAACATCCAAAGAGACTTCATTAGCAGTATTCCTTGTGATCTCAGCCATATCTCTGGCAGTTGTTTTCTGAGAGGAGAACGAAACCTGTGCACTTGCACTTTATGTTCTTGTTTAATCTCTTAGCTTGCTGGAACCCGAAAGACATGTCCGGTTTATATAGAGTCTGAAAGATGCAAAAGCAAAGAGGAGAAGAGAGAGAGAGTTTCTGTAAAACAATTGAAATTGACGGTTGATACAAATCTTTAAATTCTTCTGCTCCTTTTTCAATATATATATATATATTTATATTATATATATATATATTTTACTTATCCTCTCTTTATCTGACGTGTATATCCTTTTTAATCTTTGAAGATCAATTTTCCTGGTGCGTTTGTGAACATTTTAAATAAATGCATTGAAGACTGGTTCAACGACCCGCCGGAAATACAGAAAGGCATGGAGGCCTTTTATGGCGATGCCACCCAATATTAATTAGGTCCCTGCTGTTAATGCTTGGTTAATCATGGATAAAACCGGTCCTTTTTATTTTTTTTTGGTTGTCTTTTTTAGTATAATAACCTTTTAATATGTTTCTATCCAGTAAACATTGCCAATTTTGCATTCAATTTGCTGTATGTTGTACATTGACCCAATGACTCCCGTTTGAAGAGGAATCCAATTGTTATGAAAAAAAAAAAAAAAACATATATATTTTGCATCAATTAGTTGTCACATTTTTTCAAGTCTGTTGTTAATTATTATTATTAGTAAATTAAAATAAAATTATAGTGTCTGCTCTAACTGATATTATTCGTTATCGTTAAATATTAAAAATAACTAACTAAGAAATTATGTTCATGTTGCGAGTGGGGTAAAATACCGTTAGACAAACAGAATTTATAAGCATAATAAAATTAACCTCTTTTTTTACAAAAAAAAAAAAAAGGATTAGAGCATTCTTAAAATTAACAGAAAAAAAGTTAGCAGCATTTTGTTTTAAAATAAATTTTTATTTACTTGAAAAGATTTAGATAATTGATGGAATTGTGTTTGTATTTTTATAATAATCAATAAAAAAATAGATAAATGGATGGAATTTTTTCATCAGTTATTTTTTAGGAGATCTATTAACAAAAATAAGGTTTAGAAAATTTTAAAAAGCACCCAACATTCTACTTTTTCGAGGTGAAGAGCAACAACACCCACTCAACAACAAAAACAAACACCTTGTCACCACTAATACTCGCAATATTTGCAACAAATTCATGTTCTTCGAATTTGAAAGTCAATGTTTTTGTGAGCGTTTTCCCAATTAAATAATCGAAACTAAAATTCCAGGATTTGGTTTTAAGTCTCTTGGGGGGGGGGTCTGTTCTGCATACCAATTAGGTTTTAAATAGTAGGACCAAACATTTACACAATTCCAAACTCCAATCCACACTTTTCGATTTATACAAAAAACAAAACCAGTTCCAGTTCGAGAAGAAAAAAAAAAAAAAAAAAGCAAACAGAGGCATGGACAGAAAAAAAATAAAAAATAAAAAAAGGAGCCGAAGTTGATGTGAATGTGACGCGTAGGCTCTACGCTTTATTTGTTTTGTTAATTTAAGCTTCCTGTCTTAAACATATTTAATGTAAAATAAAAATAATAAAATATGTAATAAATATAAAAAAATGTAATATATTTATTAAAAAAGTAAATTGTATACTTGGTGCACATTATTTTATTTGTTACACAAATTATTATTTTTGTTGTATATCGAGTATTTTTAAGTGAAAAACTTAAAATCTCAAAAAACATAATAATAATTTTTTGAGGAGTAGGCCTCATGTGTTACCTCATTCTGATTATCTTTTATATGTTTTTTTCCCCCCCATATACTGAGACTTGGAGAAAAAAAAAAAAAAAAAAAACCTCCAATATACAAGGTGTGACGCCTTTTGTTCTGGGACACGCTTATACAGAACAAGAAATCTAACGGCGTGATAACGTCCTGTCCTGTAGCTATTGGTTAAAATTCATTTTTTTTTTAAAGCCAACTATTAACTAAAATCTTATATATATATATATATATATATATATATATAATTTTATTTTTTCCTTTTTTTCTCTATATGATTGTTGAAAGTTGGTAGAACTCTTGTGCCCATTTCCAATATTCAGGGGATCTTTCTCCACTTAAGAACGAGGAGTTATATGTAGAAAATATTTTTTCATACTATTTTTGACGACAAAATCTCCTAAATAAAGACCAATAAAATTATCTTTTTTATTAGATATTATTTTAATATTCATGTCTTTGAATTTATTCCCCGTTCCCCATCAACGTAACTGTAAAGTCAAAGAAAATTGTGATACTCGGTTGAAATTATCATACGGCGTTTATGATACGGTGATGTGCCGAAATACATTTGAAGGCCATGATCAACGCATGCAAACGTACCCATCTGTGTCAACAAAACGTGAAGTTCATAACCTTATCTTGAAATTGATTGACGGTTAAAGAAGTATAATCACGTTACCAACTACATGTTAGTTGGCTCTATGATTAGCATGTATAGGCCCCTTGTTTGTGAAATGTGCGTGTAAGATAAGTACGTAACACTTTAGGTTTAAACTTGTGCCAAGACGTTCAATTAAGTAAAATATATTTTTATAGAGTTTTTTATTTTTTTTGATTGTACGATTTTCTTTAACAAAATTGTAGAATACTATCTGCACTTTCTTATTTTACTAATAAAAAAAATCAAAAAAAAAGAAGAAGGAAAAACAATCATCATTTAATGGCTGTCCTTTTTAGGCAAAACGTCTTGAACTATTGGCATTGAAAATCCAAGGTGCATGTACTAGACTTCCTCGTGCGTCATCCTTGTAGAAATTGCCCCGTCTTAGTCCCCTCAGGCGTAGGCAGAATTGGCGCATGAAATTCGTGAAGTAATTTCTTTTTCCTTCATGAAGTAATTTCTAAGAATTTTATTATGGCTAAAATTCGTGATTTGTTCACTGAAGTCTTGGATTGATTTTGATTTAGTCAAACGACATCTTATGGAAATAATGAAAAAAAAAAAAGAAAAAGAAGTAAGAAGTAACTGGGTTCACTCTCCTGTCCTGTTTTGTTTTTTGTTTTTGTACCTTTTTTTTGTATTAGATTGTTGTGTCATAAGCTACGTTGCGAACATTATGCCAAAGTCATCTTGATCAACAAAGGAAATGTCCACATTGTGTTTAGAAAATCTACAAGCACCATAAATGATCTCTTTTAAATTCAACCCCATAATTCTCAACGACATTAGAAAATTAAGTTCCGTTGAGGGTCTGTCTGAAAAGGATTCGTGAGCAAGAAAAAAATGAACAATTCTTGGTATTTTGTCAACATTTCTAGAGTTTTAACTACTTTCTTACGCCCACTAGTGCCGGAATCATTCCGTTTCCATTGAGGCCTCACTCTCTTCACTTTATCCCCACTGACAGGAAAAGTAAAGGCCTGGGAGGAAGGGAAGAGAGCGAGAATGTCTTGGATGTAGGGCTGAAGTCTAGTTCCCTGCGTCACCATTAATTCGGGCCATAAACTTGATAGATAGTCGACTCTCCCTCTCTCTCGCGTTCTTTCTATTTGAACGCTTACGGGACCATCAATGTTGTGGGTCCCCTGCTTCACTCTCTTTTTGTTTTTCAATTTCACAAAAAAGCATACTATATCTAAAATGGTTAGTAGAAATTATGAAATATACTTATACGGGTATATATATATATATATATATAGTGTTATTAAAAAGATCTGTTTGTTACACTTTATATTAAATATTTAATTTACATATTTGCTTGTCATTTTTTTCTTTTTAAAAAAAAAAAAAAAACCAAAAACGTGAGGCTGACGCCTGTATAGGACGCCGTCTACGTGGGCCCGTCCATGTGTGGGATTAGTGAGCCAGGTACTCCGACTAAGCAAATCAAGAAACCGAGAGCACAAAAGGTCAATAAGTCCGTTGACGCGGACTACTAGCAACCCTTGAGAAAAAAAAAAAAAAAACTAACTAATTACTCTTTTATGATCTTCCGTGATCTTTCCAGCCTTTTTATTTTTAATATTGTAAGAAAAATAATTGATAAAATAACATAATATTATAATAAAAATAAATAAATTAAAAAATATCTTGTTTAAAATATATTAAGTATTGGTTTTAAAAATGTATATTTTTTTATTTTGATAAATAAATTATTACAATATAATAAATCATAATAATTACCTTTTTAAAATAGAAAATTTTTTTATTAATATATATTTTATATAATAAGATAATATGAATAATTTAATATTTTAATTAATTTAATAGAAAGTCAATGATTGTTAGAAATCATGTTTTTTAAAAAATAAAAAATATAGGCTAATATATTAGTTATGAAGTGATAATTTATAAATAAAATAATATTTAATATAAAATTTTAAAATAATAAATTATTATAATATACAATAGTTAATAATAAATATACGACAGCCAATCAATTTTTAATATATAAATTAAATAATTTAAAATATATTAATTTCCGACGTTAGGAGCCGGATACGCGGAGGAATAAAAAAGGATTCGTTGATACTCCGATTCCACAAAGAGAGATTGAATCAACTCTTTCCTCCAGACATGTCTCTCAGCATCAACAAGATTGGCAACAAAATTACAAGTTGACGGTCTATGCACGGAAAGAATCTGAAATCCATTCTGAAATGGCCACCCCAAAGTTCAACGAGCATCCAAAATTGGCCATCGCAATCCTTTAAAAAGCAAAGAACGGGAGTTGAAAATACTTCGCCACGCATAACTAGGACTAGAGTCAACGGAAGAAGCCAAAAAAAAAAAGAAAGAAAATTCTCACAAGAATAGGCATCGAGCAACAAGAACTTGCGCAGCCAAAGACGACCCAAAGATGGTTATCCCGAGAAGATCTGGAAAAACGAGTCCTCCGGGATCCTTAGAATAACACGTTTTCCTCCGCAATGACCAATGCAAAGTATTTTTACTTTCGTGCTCCCCCCACCAATACCTGTTAGCTGAAGGTTTTCTCTCCTGAGGAAGAGCTACGAGGAGTTGAAAACCAGTCATAGCATAAGTGGTGATAGCTTGGATCAACTCTCTAACCGATTCATTGGTATGAGCTAGTAGATGGGGGTATTTTTACGTCTCTATTCACCTTTTTCCTCCATTTATTACTTGTTCTTCACCTAATAATGGTTACAAAATTCTTAATGATCATCGCTCCTAAGGCTCGAGGATTGGTGTTGCTCCTAGAACTTTGGTGGTTTGGCATGATAAGGATTCCTCTATAATTATTCAATTACGCAAACCATTGATTTTTTACCAACTTTGAGACACACAAAAGAATCAAGCAAATTAATAAATTCATTTTCAAATTAGGTATTACATATTTACAACTATATATTGGAACCAAATATTTATGCAATTTGATTGATGACTTTTATTACGAAGTTGTTACAACTTGGACTCTATCAATAACCTTTTAGCAGGTACAAGTCCTAATTAAACAATAACAGACTTGACTTGTTATTGATTAAAAGATACCCACCAAGCTCAATTCGAAGCTTAATAATTAGTTGACGCTAAACATGCATAAGCTTCAGCTCGGCAAGGATTGCAATCTCTACAGGTTATACAATCACTTAATCTCGTTAGCCAGATATATATGTTCAAACTAATCATATTGGCAAGCGATATCCCTCATACAAGCAGATGTTTACACCAACTCAAGACCCTTTTAGTTTTAGAAAATCAGCTTTCTCTTTCGAATTTGCTTTTCCTTTTCTCCTTTTTTTTAATAATTTTTTTTACTATTGTTTTTTTTTATTATATCTTTTTGCGTCAATGCTTCAATGGTCGTGCATCTGCTTTATTTTATTACACAAAATGACAATGACCCAAAGAAATAAAAAAAGTGCAATGTGGCCCACGGTTGAAAATGGGCTACCGATAGAAATCATCTAGCGGGTTTCTGAGGAAATCTACCTCTAGACTTTGGGCTGTTTATTAGAAGTACATGACAGTGATGATGCTTTGAATAAGCAAAGGACCGACCTCATGTGACCTCACCATTCTGTCATCGATGGCGTGGCTTCGCTGCTGAGGCAAGTAGTTATTGTCTCGTTATTTAATCGAGATAGGAAAAAAGAAAAGAGAAAAAAAAAAAGGGTTGTCCTTGTTACCCCCATTTCCATTCGTGATTGCTACTGTAACGCTGCCAGTTTTTTTCTAGCCCATTGCGATTGCACTCCCTATTCCAAGGAATTGGGACACACCTCCTTTGTTCAAAACAAAATCACTAATAGGTTATTAATAATCTTATAACTATTCAATTTTGTAATTTAATAATTAAAAAGTTGTTTGTTGTTAAATAGTTAATTATAAATTTTAATTTTTATTAACATATTTAATAGGACTAAATATTTATCTATAGAATGTGCTCTTCTTTGTAATTTTTGCACAAAATTGTAGAATATTACCTTGCTTTATTATTTTGTTAAAAAAAAACAAAAAAACAATCTCATACTAATTGACATGTTGATTGTGTGTGGTGATTGCAAGGGGCACTGCTTCCATTAATAAAAGAAATGTGTAAAAGAAACGAGCCTTTTAATAAAGAAAAAAAAAAAAAGTGTAACAACGTCAGTCAGTGATCCTAGCATTATTTAAATTCCTCTTTTGAATTTACATTCTCACTCCAAGTTTTTCGCAAACTTTTACGGCATGAAACCCAATTTTAATTTCTAAATTTTGGACAACAAAAAGGAAAGTGTAGATATATTGACGCGGAAGTAAGGATGGTATTAAATTGTTCCGCATCTCAAAAACCTTTTTTTTTTTTTTCTTGTTGTCCTTTCACCCGCATAAAGGCATCCATTTTAGAGTCTTATTATATAAATTTATTCGAATCATATTAAATAAATAAATAAATAATATATAATATAATATAATTTAATAAATATTTTATTTTATATTTGTTTTCTTATATAAATTGATAAAACCTTTCACCGTTTAATATATATATATATATATATTATTTTTATTCTTTCAAATCTCACTTACTTTTCTCATGGTATTAGAGTTTTACTTGGGTTAAGATAATTATTCTGTTATCTGATTTCGTCTTATCTTATTCAGCTTTTGCCATTGTCGGCCTTTGGTAATTAGAATCCTTCTATCCAGTTTCTGACAATCTCACCAATTTTCTAATCACCGAAGTTTGTCCATTGGACTTCCATTCTTGTTGCCTTTTTCCAGACGTCGTTTTTTACACTGGTGAGATTTCAATCCTATTTTTAACAGATTTTGTTGAAACAAATTGTAGAAATCTACTTTGCAGGACATCCTGATTCCAGAGCCCAAAAAACCAGCTACACTAGAGCTTCCATATGCCTGTACGTTCCGCTTGAAGATTGCCCGTCGCTGCTAGAGTTTGCTCACATGCCAGCCACCGTCCAGAGGTTAAGAGGGCTACGTGTCAGCGACATGAACGACATTTGTGTACCATATTTATTACCTTCGTGTGTCACACATATTAGCAAAATAGTTCTACTTTTGGCAACCACGTTAGCAAAATATTGCTTTTTGAGGAATCTTGTCTTGTAACCACGAGGGCTACAGCACCCCCTGATATTGCCTTGATCACCTCTTTTCCTCGTGTGAAGTTACAAGTTAAATTGTTGATATCATCACAAATGAGACTATTATATCTTAGAATGCCGTAAATTACAGGTCAAGTAAAGTCTAGCTCCAAAGTCCTGTCCATTTGGTCCCATTCAACAGATCAATTTCAAAGTTAAGTTTCACGAGGCTTTTGCTATCATTGTTGACACTGGGGGTTGGTTCATTCATTGATCTTGAGGTTCTACTAAGTTAAATTGACTTTAACACTCTTAAATAGATTTTAATTGAATATGATACTTTCTTTTCTATCTTATCAGTTATAGTTATACTTGCTAAATCCAAATCTGAATTTTTTGACCCTAGATGTATTAATCATATGACTTCAAATCACCTTTTTTTTTTTTAAAGTCAAAACATGTAATGTCTTATGCATCAATTATTTATATTGTTGATAATTTTCAAATACATATTAATTATACTAATCATATTTTTATTTCTAATTTAACTATATTTAATACCTTTTTAGTTCCTAATTTTATGTTAAATTTTATCTTTATGAGTTAATTATATAATTTTAATCTTGAATTATATTTCTCTTTTATTGCCTATTATGTGTAAAATTAGTAGACAAGCTAAATATTTAGGACTAACCATAAAATTAGATGTTTATTTGAATTTATCTTCTTGAAACTTTCTAGTCGTCACCTATTCATTCTGCTAAGTGAGTATATCTACATTTTGGCATTCTCATATTAGTCATGTTTCTTATTCTAAATTAAGTTCTTTAATTTTTAGTAGTCTTTTAAGTTCAATTAAAGATATTGAAATTAATTATATTTTATTCTAACTTATCAAACTTCATAGTTTACCTTTTAATAAAAATGATTATATTTCTTTTGCACTTTTGAGATTGACTCATTTTAACATTTGTGAACCCTTTCTTATTAATATTATCGATCAATTACAATATTTTGTGATATTTATGAATGATAACTTATGTTATATATAAATTTATTATATAAAAAAATTATTTGATATTTATTCTTAATTTGCTTATATAATCAAAACTTAATTTTCTTAAATTATAAAATTATTTCATATTGATAACACTAAGGAATATAAAAACTTCTACAACTTCCTTCTTTGACTAATGCCTTTCTTTAATACTTCTATTATAGTACCTTATAAACAAAACGGGTAAGCTGAATAAAAATATTACTACATTCTAGATATAATTCAAACTTTTTTTATTTTTTCCTTTTTTCTATAATATTTTCAAAAAGAAGCTACTTTTGTTGTTATATATACTATTAATTGTATTTCATCCTAAGTTATCAAAATTATATCTCACTTTAAGTAACTTTATGCTACACCATTTATATATCAATTTTTTCAAAATTTTTGTTACATTTGTTTGCTTTCTTGCAACCTTATAAACAAATCAAGTTAGATCCTTATGTTCATTTTCATTGTTTTCTTGGTTATAAGATTAGGTACAAAGGATATTAGTGTTAGGATTTTATATCAAATGTTTTGAATTTTTTGTCATGTCAATTTTTAAGAGTATAAAATATTTTTTTTCTCTATTTTAATTTTAGTTAAATGCTTCCTTATAATATTTTTTCACTAAACCTTTTATTAAATTAATGTTAGACAATATGAATTTTGGAGTTTTATTACAATCTCCTCTCCTAGATCCTTTTCCTTCTAACTTGGATACAAGTTTAACAAGTACACCATTAATAAATCCAAAAGCATCTTACTCATTTATAGATCTAACATCTCATTCCAAGACTCCTTTCGAACCTCTACTTGTGCATCATTCTTTTTGAGTAAGTAAATTACCTTCTCACATTCAAGATTTTACTATTTACTTAATCATTACCTCCTTATATAAACTTTAAACTTATTAAAAAGCTAATATTGGCCCTATTTAATAGCAAGTAATAGTAAAAAAATTACAAGCCTTGTTAAGAACTCATATTTAGAATTTAATTGAGTTACCTCTTAGTAAATCTGTCATTAGGTGCAAGTGAATTTACAAGATTAGGATGAGATCAAATAAATTTGTTGACTGGTATAAAGCTCGATTAATGGCTAAAGGCTTTACTCATAAGTATAGGATTGATTATAAGAAAACTTTTGCTTTTATTGCTTGGATCACTTTAGTCAAAAGTTTACTATAGTTCCTACAATTTAACATTGGAAACTCTTTTAGATAGATGTTAATAATGTATTTCTAAATGATGATCTTATTTAAAAAGTCTTCATGTAACCTCCATCTTAATATGCTTATCCACCTAATAAGGTATGTTATTTTCATTGAGTACTTTATGATCTTAAAAAAACACCTTGAGCATGATTTCCAAAATGTATTATTGTACATTAGTTTGACTTTTCTCTTAGTCTTTATGGTATTGCTTTTTTGTTCATAAATTGATAAAGGGATCTTTTTGCTTTTACTTTATACCAATAATATAATTATTATAAGAGATGATTTGCTAGGTATTAATGATTTTAAACGAGATTTTAATCAATAGTTTGAGATAAGGATGTTGACTTAATTATTTTTTAGGACTATAGGTTTTTTTTGATGTTATATGGTATTATTTGTCTTAAATTAAATATGTCTTAAATTTGCTTACTTGAGTATAAATCAATGACAACAAAAATTTCTCTACTTTTATCAAGTACAATGTCAAATTTCCTTCCACTAATAACATACCATTGACAGATCCTATTCTCTATCAATAACTAATTAAGAGTTTGGTATATCTTACTATCATTTAACTAGATATTGCCTATGTTGTACATATGGTTAATTAGTTTATGACAATGCATTGGTCCACTTACTTTGTTATTGTTCTTTAGTTTTTATTATCTCAAGAGAACTATATTGTATGAGCTTTATTTCTTTGCTTAATTGTCACATCAGTTATAAGCCTATTTTGATGCTGATTAGGTAAGAAATCCTACAAATGGATGTTTTACAATCAAATATTGTTTGTTTTGGGGAAATTCACTCATTTTTTGGCATAATAAGAAACAAACAGTCACTGCTTGATTTAGTACTAAAGCCAAATATCGAGTTCTTATAGACATTGCGTCTAAATTGTTGTGGTTTTAATGGTTCTTATGAGACATCAATATTACACACTTTTTTACCTTACCTATCCATTATGATAATTATAATGTCATTCAAATTACTCACAATGATATTTTTCATGAGCAAACCAAATATATTAAGAATGATTGTCATTTTGTTTGTCAATACATTGTGCAAAATACTATTTATTTGGTTTTCATTACTTCTGCATATTATATTATTGATATCTTCACAAAAGTTCATTTACCCAAGTAGTTCTCTAAATTTGTTTCTAAACTCAAGTTAATTGTATTATCATTTTGAGTTTAAGGGAGAGTGTTAAAATCCTATAGATTTCTATATACTATTATTTGATTATGGTATTTAATCTTATATAAAGTCTAAGTTCATTGTATAGTTGTGTCAAAGTCATATTAAGATTCAAATCATATCAAAGATATGTATAAATTTTTCTTAATATGATTGAGTAAATAACTCATTAATTGTTCTTAATATTTTTTCTCTATTTTGTATATCATTTCTTGTATAAATTGGTATAATCTCTTATAATTTAATATACATAAAAATTATCCTTATTCTTTGAATTTTCTCTTACTTTTGTCACTACAAATTCTCCAAAAAAAAAAAAAAAACTAATAGTATAATTTTTATGCAGCTAACATTTTCAATAAATAATTTTTTTAAAATTTATTTTTAAATATTAAATGCCAAAAAGTGATATAAAATGATAAACATGACCTTTTCTTTTTCAAGAATTCACTTCCTATTTAAATGAAAGACCTATAATGTAACTATTTCACTTGTTTAAGTGATCATTAAGTTATACATATATTTTAAGGTGCTCTTAAGGAATTTTTTAGTGGCTAAAAACTTAAATAGATTTGAAACTTAAACTATAAGATGGGTAGATACAAATTTATAGAATACTCATAGTTTGCTTTTTTTTTTGTATCAATATAATTTATTTTTATTATTTTTGTGTTAACTTATAACCTAATAAAAGGAAAGAAAATGAATTTTTTAATTCAATAAGAGACTCATTGGAGAACGAGCTATATCATGAAGATAACATTATTTATGTTAATAGAGCTCAAAATTTGTAAGATAAGGATATAAACTCTTAACTATTAAATTATTTTTAAATATTAAAAATTAAAAAAAGAAACCATTTTGTGTCAGACTAGATGTGACTTTTGTATCTAACAAAATTTGATTCTCAATTCGAGAATCTTGTACAAGCTCAGCCCATATTAAAGTTAGGATAACTCTAATGTCAATTTGATAATCTTCCCAATTTAAGATTTATGAATGATAGACAATAATTTAATATATCTCTCTCTTTATTAGGCTAAATTTAAATTCTCTTTTTGACGGAATTATTATTGTTCAAGTGGTACATCTTTTTTTAATAGAAGGGTTGAATCGAGGCATCACATCGGAATACACTCTAGTCACTTTGCCGACCATTCACAACTTGGCTAAGAATAGCATCTACTTTGCTTTTTGTTCAAAATAAAAAAAGAAAATTAATGCTGCCCACTTTAGAAAATTGTAAGAATGACTCGTTTTCTTGTAAAAGAAAAAAATAAAATAAAATCCCATAAATCTAAACCACTTTGTAATTTTCATTTTCTTTTTTGGGTTACGGTCGGTTGTTACTTGTTAGTTGTTACTAAAGCCTCGAGAGAATTCATGGAGCGTGTGATTACCTGCCTTCTAATTTTAAACTAAAGGCGAGAGGTAAATACCAAAACAAACTAACCACAGTTATACCCATAAACATAAACACACTCCGGTAAAAGTCCATCGAATATCAACTCTTCTTTAGCCTCGGATCCGAACCTACCCACATGACCGTTACACCGAACCAAATATTTAAAATCTCCGTCGCACACTCATACCCACAATCTCTCTCTCTCTCTCTCTCTCTCTCCCTGCCTGCCTGCTCCCCTTGTCTGTTAAGAGCACACCAAAAATGGCGTCCAAGAGTGCTAAGAAGACCCCAATCAAGTCCATAAGGGACCGCCGGCGCCGCCACCGGAAGAAGTCTCCACAGAAATCAGTGGCCGCAGCCTCCTCTGCCATCATCACATCCATCAACAAGACCATCTACACGTGCAAGCGCCGCCTCGCCAGGCTATTCTCCAAACTGGCCCGCATTGGCACCCCCGACAGCCGCTACAAAGGCTACAAAGTCCTGAAGAAAGGATTGAAATTTCCAAGCCCTGAAACCCTGCACGAGCAGGAACTCGAAAAGGATGGCATTTGCAGAGTGCTCGCGTTTGATGATCGGTTGCCTCCGTTGGTTCCGCCTGAGAAAAGGACCGTCTTTCTTGATCTTGATGAGACTTTGGTGCATTCAAAGGCAGACCCACCTCCCCACATGTTTGATTTCATAGTGAGGCCGAGGATTGATGGAGAATACAGGAATTTCTACGTATTGAAGCGGCCGGGAGTGGATGCCTTTTTGGAGGCATTGGGGGCAAAATTTGAGGTGGTGGTGTTCACCGCCGGGTTGAAGGAATATGCCTCGCTGGTGCTCGATAAGCTGGACATTAAAGGGGTGATATCGCACCGCTTTTACCGGGACTCCTGTAGGGAGGTTGATGGGAAGTTTGTGAAGGATTTATCTCAGATGGGGAGGGACTTGCAGAAGTTTCTGATTGTTGACGATAACCCCAATTGCTATGCTTTCCAGCCTGAAAATGCAGTTCCGGTGAGGCCTTTTATTGATGATCTTAGGGATGTGGAGTTGGTGAAGTTGGGAAAATTTTTTGAGCAATGTGATTGTTTTGATGATATGAGGGATGCTGTCAAGCAGTTTGTTAATGAGGGGAATTTGGTACTAAAACCAGATCTGTAATACCAATGTTTTTGTTTCTCAATTCGCTTTTGCGTGTTCTTCTTTTTTGGTGTAAATTCCTTGAGCAAACATTAAATTGGAAACGCAATCCTTAGATACAGTTTGTTGCCAGCATTCCTCAAACTGGTATCTTTAAATTACAACTCATTCCCACTTTGGTTTTTGAACGTGGACACATCTAGCTAGTTTATATCAATCAAGTCTGAGAAGCAAGATTACAGCATCCAAGAGCTCATGTTTGAATGTATAGGTTCACTTTGTGGTAATTTTGATACGAGAATCTTCATTTTTATCCAATGCTTTTTTTCAAGTCCTCTGTGTGTTTTCAAGTTAGCTCAACTTAAGCCTCCCCAGCACAAGAAGTAAAAAGGCAATGTTTGTGACCCATAAAAAATGATTAGCACACGCCTCCAACACTGCCCCCCATCAATTTATGGTGGATAACATTTTGATTAAATCAAAGGACAAAAAAGTTTTATAAGCCGACTAAAATGCTCCCCCTTAGTTTGCACATGGCATTTAATATGATATTGCTCCCCTTAGAAAAGAAATATTGCAATACGAGGAATGTAGGATAGAGTGATGGCATACTTCTTTGCTTGCAATCCAAAAGCTTTCATCAGTACTTTCAACATTGAATTTTGGCAGATGCTGGTTAATCGAAATGTCTATTTTGGGTTCAATTACTGAAATGTCTACAAGGGCCAATTATAGTGACACTTTTTTCTTGTCAACAAAAGGACCAAACTAGGGGTCATTCGTTAAGGTCTTAATTCAGTCTAATTTATACGAAGGACCCATCACCCATACAGTAATAATTTTGAATAGAGTTCTTCTATATCCGACTACAGTGTGTCAAATCTGAAACTTAACAGTGTACTTCAACTAAAATTTCCTTTTTTTTTTTTTTTTAATTTTTCGAGGGAAACACACTGAGAGATTCAAATCTGAATTTAATATGTAAGAACACATCAAATTACTACCAAACTCCTACGTGGGATGGCTATAGCAACATGAATAGCAGCAACATAAAAAAAAAAAAAAAAAACTTTTTTCTACAAGCTCATCAAGTAAGCAATTACTCACAGGAAGCAATTTCTTTTTTTTTTTTTTTTTGTTGTTGTTGTTGTTTTTGTATCTTTGGCAGTCTGATATAATTAAAATTTGTTTATTAAAAATAATGTTGTATGTCTCATGCACAAAGGATAATGTCATTCAAGTTAGAAAAAAC
Organism: Bruguiera parviflora; assembly: GCA_019804595.1. NCBI lineage: Eukaryota > Viridiplantae > Streptophyta > Magnoliopsida > Malpighiales > Rhizophoraceae > Bruguiera > Bruguiera parviflora. The sequence continues at coordinate 1,696,968 of CM034055.1, forward strand.
AGAACCCGATATATAAAAGTTAAGAATATATGAAAATAGATCTTTAAATTTTAGAGAAAAAACAAAATAAAGATTAAGAAGAATTCAATATACACAGTGCCATTCTTGATAGAACTGTATCACAAAAATGAGTAGTAGGTATATATATAAATATACATACACAGACACACACAAGCTAATTAAAGAAACTATATTCTTGAAAAATTATAAACTAATTAAGATAATTAGAATTGCAGAATTATAATATTCTTATACTTGTCCCTCATCAACTAGAGAGGATTGATATTATACCTCTCCGGTTTTTACTCTTTTTCGTGGGAGGATATCTACTCCGTTATTTTCAGCTGTTTTACATGTCTTCTTTTCGTTTTGATTGGTGAATTTTGTTTTATATTTTAATGAGCGAAGATTTGGACCCTTGATCTTTCATTGTCTCATCCTCAAGCTTTTTTGTTATGTTCATTAAAAGAGCTATTGGACTATGAGTAATATAATGAGAGTAATTCTTAACACACATGAAAAATTTTATTTAAAGACATGTGATTAGGTTAAAACAAATTCTCTAAACTCATCAATGATTTTGCTTTTTGCAAATTCAAGTATCACATTTATAGTATTATTTACATCAATATATTTAGTTTTAAAATCCAAAAAATTAATATTTATAATGATAAATTTATTAAAAAATTTAACAAATAATATCAAAATTTGTAATTTTAAAAACTAAATATTTTTCGTATACAATAAATAGCATATTTACTTAATTTAAATTTTGTTTAAGTCTTTGGTTTAGCACATAAAAAGTCATTGTTTAATTAAAGGACTTATTCAGTTCCCTACTTAAAGAAGTTTCAGATGAATTTTGTATATAAGGAATTGTTAATTCCTTTATCCATAAAAAATGAATACAATAATTAATTAATAATAAAATAATAATAATAAAGTTGTTAGATGAATCCCCTAAAGAATTGTACATTGCTTATTTATAATTGAGCATGGTGACAACTTATTACTTTTTTTACTATGTAATGTAATAATAATAATAATAATAATAATAAAATGACTTGAAATTTTTAGAATTTCACTATATTACAATAGTGAATTAATTAAACAAGTCATAGAATTGTTTAATTGAAGCATCGAATTGGTGAATGGAAAAAAAAAAACACTTAAGGTTATACAGAGAAATTATTGAATTCCTTGTATAAAGAAATGGTTGGGCCTCAAGGAAAGGAATTCAAGAACCTTATTGTTTAAATTTTTTGTAAAGCTTTGAACAAAAAACCTGATTAATCAATTTATAACATGTTACTACTGTAATGAGTTTTATTCTTTATTAAATAACAAACCTATAATGTCATGGATTAAATTATGTAATAACCAATAATAAGTTGTTTTAATATGCATGTATTATAATTATAATTTGTCAGTCATAAAGTAGTCAAATTAGTATATTTAAAGTTATAAATATATTATAATTATAGTTTGATTGTTATCAAAAGGACCAAAATATAATGTTTGAACTAACATGCGTGCATTATTATTATAATTTGTTCATCACCAAAGTAGTTAAACTAGTATATTTAACGACATACATAAATAATTTATTTATCCAAAATTTTAATGAAATACTTATGAATAAAAATAATTTGATAAATTGTTATTATCAATTATTGAAATTTCAAGATTTGCTCAAAGATAAATTATTATTTTATTATTAATAATATAATTGAGATATATTAATATTTTGACTAAATGTATTTATTTATTAAAAAATATCAAATGTATTTGATTGAAAATATTTAATAACCTATTAAAGTTAATGGTGTTACTTATGATAGTATATTGTAAGATTTTGCAAAAGAGAATTACAATATATCTTGATTGTTTTATCCAACTTATGATTAATTATAAGCATTTACAGGCACACAATTAGTTTGATTCACTTGCACATTTTAATTGTTATTTCATTCAAGGATTAAACTTCTTAAAATGACATGAACAAGTTAATATTTACTTGGTGTTATAAATGTTAACCTAGTGAGTAAGAAAAGTTGCATTAATAAGTTTGAAAATGAAATAGCAGATTGAATTTTATATTTTTAAAAGTTACTTTTACTAGCAATAATAAAAAAATAATTTCTTAAACAAAAAGTAGAAAAAAATATTTATAGTTAATGGAAAGATAATTCTACTTTATAAATAAGTCATTTGTTGGTATTCTTATGAAAGCATATGTGATTATGAAGTTTGCTGAGTTATAAATTATAAAAAAGTATATTATTGAGATGACTAATTTTATAACAAAATTTAAAAACATAAGATTAATGGTAGATGATTTTTTTTGGTGCAATTTATTTTGAACTTATTACCCTTTAATATGAATCATTTTAGATTAATTACAATATTATAAAGGAAAAATGAGATGTTAATGAATTGACTAATATGCTCATTTAGAAGGAAATAAGAAATAAAAAATTGAGTTACTTTATTAATCTCATAGATAAGAAAGTTAAAAATAAATAAAAGTGAAAGTTAACCAATTAAAAAAAGAAAAAGGCTTGCTTATGTTTCTTAGGATAAAAGGAAGAAACAAAACGGACGATAACCTTTACTTCTATAAAGAAGGTTGAATATTATCAGAAAGATTACTTAAAATGTAAGGTTTAATTAAAAATAAATAAATACTTTAATATGTTTCAAGTCAAATTTAATTAAAGTTCCTTATAATACATATTGGCTTGATTCCATTGTTATTATTTATGCATCCATAATGATACAAATATTCCTTATGATTTGATTATCTTAATTAATATAAGAATACAAACATTTTTTAATATATTTTTATTAATATTTTTTGTTAACTAAAACATGATAAAGTTTAAAAGAATCTTTACTTATTATGCATCATAATATTGAAACTAAATGTAGCATGATAAATAAAAATTTTATTTACTTGTGATATAAATGTTTAGGAATATATTGAAAGAAAAATTTGTAAAATTGGTTAATAATGAGATTTTTTTGAGTTAAGATTTTGTTGATCTCAAAACATGTCTAAATTAAATTAAGACATTTTGTGTGGTAATAATAGAAATATTTTGTAACAAATCATAATAAATGATTTTTTCTTAATAATTATATTGACAAAATTTTATAGAAATTCTATATGAGTAAATATTCACTTGGAGTTATTCCTATATAAAAGTGTGATAAATTCAATATCAAGCAATGTTCCAATAATGATGTGGAATATAAAAAAATGTAATCAATTCCATGTACCTATATTATTAGTAGTTTAATGGATTTCTTAGTTTATATTAGTTTAGATATTAGTTTTATAGTTGAAATATTAGGCAAGTATAAAGGTAGTCCTATAATGGATCACTAAAAAGTTACAAAGAAAATATTGAGGTGCCTAAAGAAATAATGAATTACATACTCATTTATAGAAAATTTAATTGCTTGAATGTAATTAGATAATTGAATTCAAGCTTCACTAGATGTATTGATAGTAAAAATTTCACTTTTAATTATCGATTCCTATTAAGAAAAAGAGAAATTTCATTGAATAATGAAAATTTATCTATCACTATTTTATTATTATAAAAATAAAGTTTGTGGTATAATTTAAAGTTATAATTCATGCATTATGAGTATAAAACTTTTTTCAAAACTTAATGTTATCTACATTATTATCAAGTTGTTGGAAATTTATGTGATAATTTTGTAATAGTATTTTTCTTTAAAAATGATCAATACTTAAAAGATATTAAATTTAATGAAAATTGAAATATTTGGTCATTAAGAATAATGTTTAGAAATAAATAGTTTCTATAAAGTATAAGTTGATTTTATAATAATAAATTAATATGAAAATTTACAATTAACATTATATAAAAAATATGTTTCCAAACAAGTCTTAGTTGTACTAATAGTGATTAATGATATTTAATATAATGATATTCTAAATTCATTAATGTATTTATGACATACATTACACATTTTTCGTTATATTATAATTATATACATATTATTATCTTAGAGTTAAAAAGAAAGTTTATACAAGATATTATTATGAGTTATTGTAAACTCATATATATCTATAAGTCTTATATGATAAATCGCAAATATTGTAGTATACGAAAGGGAGTATTTTGAATAAATAAGAAATAATTATCACAACTCCCACTAAACCATACTATGACATTATAAGAGAATAGTAAGAGGTTATTATTATTGTTATTTACGCATGATGATTAATGTAATAAATCTTAATCAAGTTAAGTGAAAGAATGTTAAAATTTTTTATTTAGTCATTTTAGAATATTCTTGGATAATATTATTATTAAGGAATTAATTATAACATAACTCGATTAATAAAAAATAATTTTATACATTATTATATTATTATTAAGAATTATAATTTCACACTTTGATTTAAACATCAATGGGCATACCTAATTTAAATTATAAAATTATGTGAATATATATATATATATATATTCTCTTTTTAACACACACACAAAAACTTCATTTAAAAACACAGTATTACAGTAAATGTTATGAGAGAGAAATTAATTATTAGATTAAGGTGAATTCTTTAAACGCATCAACGATTTTGATTTTTACAAATTCAAATATATCATTTACAATATTATTTATATGAATTCAAATCCAAAAAATTAAGGATTATGATGAGCCCAAGGTAGTTATCAGGTTAAAACCTCATGGCTGAAGTGTTGGTTAGTTATAAATTCATATTGTTATGATATAGCCCAAATATCAGTTGTCAATTGGCCAGTACATAAGAACAATAAAAGAAATTTAATGTTTTTTGGTGGCTAGTTTGCATCTTTTGATGAAAACATAACAAGGAGATTTTATTATGATGAAACAAAGAAAAGTTCTATCTTTCATCTTTCTATCTCTCACCCTAAAGGAGACTTGCTCTCTTGCTGTAAAGCTTTATTGGCCACCAAGCTTATGTTTACTAGGTCCTAAGGTGTATGAATCGATTGGTTACCATGCATAAATGATAAACTTAATTGGCCTTTAAGTTGCACAATTAATTGACTACTAAGTAACTAGTTTTTTTGTATATTTGTTTGATAGAACCAAGTAACCAATGTAACTGGTCATTAAGTAACTAAATTGGGCAACAATAAAATAAAGTTAGACTTCAAAATTTTGATATGGAACAGTTAAAATAAGAATATTTTAAATTTTTTTTTATCTTATATTAAAAATGAAAACCTTATTTTATATGTTTATAAAGTAATATTTGTCTCATACCTTGTAAAAGAAAAAACTCAAAGAAAATTTTGCACATATAGAAATGAATCAAATTTGGACTTAATACAAGAGATTTAACGTGACCTCATGCAATTGAATAGTTTTGGTTGGTCTACCCTGAAGAAAACTAGCAGTTTTGACATTAATACCAATTATTGTTGCAGTCAAACTAGCTATTTTATGGTTATTGAACTGATTGTTTCTAGTTGTTAAAAACTAGTTGTTTTAACATTTATAATAATTACAGTTGCGGCAGTTTTGCACTACCTCTTTATTCTTATTGACGAGACTTTAAACTTAAGTTAGTCTAAATGAGTCCCTATTTTTTCTTTCCAAAACACTATTAAGTATTCTCTTTGTCTTCTTCCTTCTTATTTATAGAAAATTATTGGATTTAATAAATTTGTAATATTTATGTTACCTCACTTGTAAGGTGCACATCAATAAAAAGATCTATTGTATTTTAAAAAAATAATAACCGTAACTTATTGCAATATAATAATTCGTCAACAAAAACAAAATTATCCTTAAAAAATAGTATTTTTAAACACCTCAAATTTATAGCATTTTATTTACTCATCTCTTTTGCATTTATTTATAATCTACTTCAATATTCTTTCTAACAGTCTATGGTAAGCTCGGTTAACTAGCAATTCTAGATACACAGAGAAGCATCTTGCGGAAATCATTCAATCGGGTTATTCAAACAGGACCAAAATGAAGTTGGAGATTTTGTGGTGGCTTCATTTTTAGATAAACTAGGGTTGCGTTTTGCTTTTATAACTAGGATCTGCTTGTATTTTTCTTTGTTTGGAAAACTTTTGCAGCAATTGCCATCTTATTCAGTAATTATAAAGGACAAAGTGCGTCTGCTTTGTACATATAAATATTGACATTCTATCCGAACTAAATTTACAGACTTGTTTCGATCTTCGTATGAGAATTTATACGTAACCCAACATTAAATGTTTGGACCATACATTTTGAGATTGAATTCCAAAAACTGGTTTCATGGGATAAGCAAATTTTTAGTCTTAAATATGTTAATTTTTTTAATATAATTCTAAACGTTTAACTTATTTGAATTTAATTCTAAATATTTTCTGTTAATTGAATCTAATTACTAACCAAAAACGGTTTGGCTATCGAGTAAGTATATTGATCGAACTAAAAAATAATAAAAAAGTGAAATATGTACTAACATGTATTTTGAAACATAATAATTTTTCTAAATATATCTCAATCGTACTTTATTTGATAATTTTAACACAAATAAATATTGGACAGCAATAAATGATATCGAAATTTTTTATTTTTTTTTAATGTCATTTCCCCTGAAAAAAAATAGGAAGTTTGTTCTCCTGAAAATAAAGATAAATAGGAAACAGCCAAAATATATGTGAAGATGCGTATAAAGGAATTAATAAAGTAACAGAGGTGCTCACTTGGTGCCTCAGTAGTTCATGCAGTGCTTGGTCGGGCAAAAAGCCACCTCCACCTCCGCTGAGAAGGACGTCAAAAGCAAGGAAATCAAGCAGACAAGGAGCAAGCCCTTGCATTTCATTTTAACCGTTAATTAGGATTGGATGAGCGAGACTTGTTTTAATCTGCTTTGTGAGTGTGATTATTGTCATACATATATAGCTATAATATCAACAGGAATTTTATTTTATTTTATTTTATTTTATTCTTTTTCTTTTTCAATCTCGTGGGTTTCGGATTCTTGTGCTTCAACGCAGCCAATGTCCATTGTATTGGGATATACGGCGGCACCTATGAGCACGTCGAATGACTTTTGCAGTTTGCACCGTAAAGCTCCACTTTGAAACGGATTGTGTTGCTAGAGGAAGTTTGACGGAATGAAAATGATTGTTCATCCGATTTCAAGAGACATTGGCCTAGGAAAAATGAACTTGCTAGCACTAGCAGCTCGATTGCATCTGATAATTCTTTAGAACCACACGTTTTTAGTTAAAAATTCAAATTTATAAGTAAATAAATTTATATATTTTATAAATCATGTGATTTTTTTTTTTTTACAGCGAAAAACTTTTATATTTCTCAATATATTCTGTTCACTTGTGTTAGGTCGAATTAATAAAATTAAAAAATAACTACCGAACACAAGTGAATGATTTTATATTTCTGATAAAACCAATGTTCTTGGTCCGATAAAACCAAAGAGAAATTATCTCCTAACGCTGCACAAAAATCAAGCCTCGTGCTTCATATAATTCGTAGAATATATACCTTCCCCCCCCCCCCCCAAGATTCATGAATCATTTGACTTTTTTTTTCTTTTTTTTTTGTTAAATTTCGGGACTCCATCTCCGCAACTTCCTCACGAAGGACCACATTTTGGAAGAGTCATTTTTTATTATGTACTCGTTTACTCGCGTCCCATATATAAGACATTGAATAACCTTTCCACTCCATGGCAAGCTCCTATATTCCTATGTGTGTACCTACGTAGTGCCATAACCGAGGGTATTCCGAAGTAGGCAACCAATATAAACCAAAGGTTGTTACTCTTATATTAGTGGTAATAGTGAAAATGAGCTACGAGGTGTCTCTGCTTGTTTTCGTTGTTCCCTTGCTGTTTATTCTTTCTTTCACGTCTGAGATTGCTGTTGCCCAAGCACCCCTTACAAAGGTTACTCAAGGGGCAACTGCACCAACCGGTGATACTTCGAACCCAGAAGTATTCTTGGATCTCACACCTGTCTTCATTAAGCTAGCCAATTTTTTCTCTCTTTTTAGCTGCCTTCTTCTTCTTTTCTTTTTTTTTTTTTAATTTTTATTTTTATGAATTAATAAGTTTCTTTGCAAAAAAAGTGTAGGATATCAATCATTTGAAAATTTTACAATTAAGCAATTCTTTTTTAAGTATTTCAGTGAGATTAAAAGTTGTACTAATATTATGCGTGTCGTTGATGAAGGTTATGGGAGTAGACGGCTGGAAGGGCTAAATGTTCCCAGATCTCCGCGTGGTCCTAGTTGCGTGAGTTCTTCATGTGGGTGATTGGAGTAGTTAAAATGCTCAGGCCATTTTGCTGAGGACCACCCAGCCCCGGCACTTGTCCTCCGGGGAGTCAACCATCGAACAGACAGATTAGCAGCTTTGATTTCTATACATTACGATGCTATGTATTGTGTCCCAGTCGTCATCGCGTCCACATCTTCGTAATAATCAACACACGAGAATTAATTTTTTTTTTTTTTTTTTAATTTTTTATCAGAACCAATCCAGCAGCAAAGTAGAACATATCCTCTAACATACCAAATTTTGCAGCCCGAGTTTTGCAAAAGATACCACCTTGCACATGTCGATTCCCCATCTCCATGTTCTCGAAGAATTAAATGTAACTGGGCAATGGTGGATGCACATTGGGGCCAAAGGGCAAATTTCCTCACTCAAACAATAATGCTACGTGTAATTTAAATAGGGTTAAAATGCTTTTGTCCACTCAGAATTTTTCCTTGCCTCTACTCAGAATTTGAAATCTTTTATTGACCAGCCAAAAGATTTCGAGTAGTATGAATTGTTGGAGTTGTTGGTTTTTTCATAAACTCTCCTGCGACTTAATTTATTGCATTTATTAGATTTAAATGAATATCTAATAATTGTTATAACTAAATATAATTTAAGTTATATATATATATGTATGTATGTATATAAACTTATTCTTATTGTTCTTTTTTAAAATAAATGAAGTCTTATATCGACAATTGAAATACATTTTAAATGCTCGTTTATTACTAAGATAAAATTTTTTTTGCATAATTTTATAGATCGCATAAATAAAATACCTAATTTTAATCAACATGTAGATTTTGAAAGGGCATATTGAGCACAACAATAAAAGTATTCTTTCACAATTGAAAGGTCACATGTTACAATTCTAAAAATTACACTTTTCTCTAAAATTGTAAGAAAAATATAGAGGATCATCTCTGATACTAGTAAACCAAAGAATCCCTTACAATAGTCACCAGTAGTGTATATATAAATTTTTCCATACTGAATTATGCAGTATTTATTTAATGTTTTCATACTTACCCAACGACAAATATTTTATGTAAGAAATAATAAGAATTTTTTTATATTACTTTTTAATTTTATTTTATGAACTACAAGTAAACTTGCCCCCACCGACTATAATTCTTGGATTGGCCCTTCAATATTAACGCATAAATTGATCACATTCTTCTTTTCCAAGCTCTTGACTTTGTCGCCAAATAAAAAATCAGAAAGCATTGGAAGAAAACGCGTATGGTAAAATTTACTGTATGAAAACGTGTATATCTTAAAAGGGGCGAAAAAGAAAATAATTGCCGAGAGCTTGAATTTGAAGAGTTTCTACATTTCAACTAACGACTGATTGTCTATTAGCATGTTGGTAAAACTTATACACCAATTCTTCTTTTCTCTACATGACAAATAATTTACAAGTTTCCAATGAATGGTATATATATATATATTTTTTTTCTTTTATAGATATATATATATATATATATATACCATGACAAATAATTACATAATAGAAGTATCTCTATTTTATCTTATAAATTTTATTTTCTTCTTTTATAAAATTTAAATTTAAGAGCTCAAATGTGAATATCTAAACTCTTACCCATTGTGATAAATCATATATTATTTTGTTTGTGTTCTTACAATAAAGTGATGACAATTAAAGGGCTGTTTGAATAGACAAGTAGGTGAATCTAGCAGAAAGTAAATAAAAGCAAATAGCAGATAACAGACAGTAAGTATGAAACATAGCAAAGAGGACCAGATGGGTGCTGCCGATAAAATGTAAAATGAGGATAAAATACGTAATTCAATTTTCGGGTTCTTTTTACGAAGAGTTTGTGACAATTATTTCCATTTTCTAATGGTAAATAATGTTGAGCGAACTATGTACCGAAGAAAACAATCCTCCGTGAATTTAGTGTAGCGGCTTAAACCACTGTCTTGTGCGGCCATTGCAATCCTCTTTAATATGACTTTAGGGTACCACCCTTGCTTTTCTTTGTTTATTTTCTGACCCAAAAAAAAAAAAAAAGCTTCCATTAAATTTAAAAAATAAAAATAAAAAAAAAACAGAAACAACAAAAGGAGTTGAAACTTGAAACTTCTAATTTTTCTCGGTTGCATCGGGGATAACTAATATAAGGGTACTCTGAATACTTGAAAGCGTCTAAGCTCGCACAATTTTTACAATTTTTTATTGACGATTAATAAAAGCAAATGCAAGAAAGGGATGAGAAAGATCTGATTTGGTAATGGGTATTGGGCTGATGCCACATTTGCAAGCAGAAAGGAGTAATGGGGGCAATCATACTCAAAAAGTAGATTAAAGCAAGGCTCACTCACCCTAGCAGTGAAAATGAAACACAAGGTCTTGCATGCTCCTCGTCTGCATGGTTTCCTGATGTCCTCTTTGGGGGTAGCTTTTGCCCCCATCAGGCACTGCACAATTTACTGAGCCACCAAGTGAGTACATTTGTTAATTAATTAAGTTCTCTCTTTGCGTCTCCGATTCTCTGTCTTCTTCCTTTCGTTTTTCCTTCTTGGTACATCACGAGAAATATAGGGCCCATGGGCGCGTTGAATGACTTTTGCCGCAGAGGACAAACTCTGAAACGTATTGTTTTGCTTGAGAAAGTTTGCCAGAATGAAAATGATTGTCCATTCGGTTTTAGCCTTTAAATTAAAGAGGAATTGGCCCACAGGCTAAGAAAAATGAACTTCCTAGCACTAGTTGCTCGATTTTCTCAAATCAAGCATCTATTTAAAAGATCACGTTTATACGTTGATAACTTTATACGAGACTTTTATTATTATTATTATTTTTTTATTATAATGTAAGATGTCATATTTCTTAATACGTTCTTAATATATGTTAGACTGAAGTAAAATACGGTAAAGTGAAAAGTCGGTGCCAACAAGTTGATAAAATTAACACCTAACTACCAGAAGGCCTTATATTAAGTCAATGTTCTTGGTCTGATAACACCGAAGACTATAAATTAAGAAATTGTATGAGAAATTATTTCCTAACGCTGCACAAAAGTCAAACCTTTTGATTCATACAATTCATAGAATATATATATATATATAATCTTTTTTTTTCCCCCCGAAGATTCATGAATCATTTGACCTTTTCTTCTTGTTTTTTTTTTTTTTAATTTTTTTTTTTAAATTTCGGGACTCCATCTCCGCAACTTCCTCACGAAGGACCACATTTTAGAAGAGTCATTTTTTATTATTTCCTCGTTTACTCGTGTCCCATATATAAGATATTGAATAATCTTTCCACTCCATGGCAAGCTCCTATATATGTACCCACGTAGTACCATAACCGAGGGTATTCCGAAGTAGGCAACCAATATAAACCATAGGTTGTTACTCTTATATTAGTGGTAATGGTGAAAATGAACTACAAGGTGTCTCTGCTTGTTTTCATTGTTCCCTTGCTTTTTATTCTTTCTTTCACGTCGGAGATTGCTTCTGCCCGAGCACCCCTTACAAAGGTCACTCAAGGGGCAACTGCACCCACCAGTGAGTTTCTCTATTATGCAATTTTTTTTCTTTCTTTCTCATTTATATGTAATATTAAGCACGTTGTTGATGAAGGATATGGGCGTAGCCAGCGAGAGGGGCTAAAAGCAAACAAAATGGGGGTTGGAGGATCCAATTCTCCGACGGGGCCTACTTGCTTTCGTTCGTGTGGGTGATTGGAGTAGTTAGAATGCCTGGGCAATTTTGCCGAGGACCGCCCAACCCAGCACTGGACTTCATGCTCATGGAAATCAACCAACGAGCAAACAAATTAACAGCTTGGTTTTTAACCAATATGATGTCATGTATTGTATTATTTAATAAATAAATGAAACGGTGTCTCTGGGAACAACCTGTGATTAAATATTCATATTTTATGTAAAGGTTATGAGTTTTAATCTTGATAAGATGTATGCAATTTATCGGAATTAAGAATACTATTCTTATTATGCAACTCACAATCTAATAGGCATCTTAATAAATAAAAAACTTAAATTAAATTACTTAAATGAATAAGTACATATTTTTTCCTCCATAAGCGAATTTTTCATTTATCTCATAATATGAGAACTATGAAAACAACAAATGGATACCTTAAAACACTGAAGCACACAACCTATAAAAGTTTGTCTTGGCTACCTTTAAAGTAACCTATAAAAATATAAATTAATAACGGGTGAGAATTAAATTGAGTAAGAGATGTACTTTTGATTATATTAATTAATAAATATTTGACTTATAATTATAAAAATAAAAATTTTATAATACTGATTAAATCTTTTAACTTATAACTTAATATCTTTTAGAAATATATGTTAATAGTTCAAAGACTTCTTTTTTATAAGTTAAGAATAATGTTAATTGTTAATTTTTATCCAAATTTCTCCCAAATTAACTAAATTTAAAAAATATAATAAGTGAGTATTTAACTTTTTAATTATTACCTTAAGAAATAAATTATTTATTATTTATTTCTAATTGTGTGGGTCACTTTAACAATAATTTTCACATTCTCCCACTTGACACACATAATTCCAAATAGGTAATAATTTTTAATAATAGTCATTACTTATATTACCCATACAAACTAGTATGAAACTATAGTATGTTTAATTAGGATTTTCTATACATAGATCATGGTAATTATGCAACACTCTCAGAAACATTATCAAGCACTTTCTTGAGGTAAGACTTTACAAATGAAAAAACTTTAGGTTTCAAGCCTTTAGGATTCCAAATAAATTTTATACAAATGATCTTTATGTGTGTAAAATAAAATTTTATTTACAAATTACCAAAGGTCTCCAAAATGTCAAAATATTAGAAAACATAGTTTAAAATAAAACTTAAGTATAGTTTACAAGTCTCATATGCACAATATGATCCCTATATGATTTAATTAGCAATCCTTTAATCATAGGATCAACAACTATAAGCTAAGTATTAATATACTCTATTACAATTACTTACTCTTTAATATGATTTTTGACAACTAAATACTTTATATTGATAGATTTTTTTTGGCTACCATTTTTATTGTTATTTGAGAAAAACATTGTAACTAAATTATCATAGTATATTTTTAGCAATTTAGAAATAGAATTAATAATATGTAGTCTTGTGATAATATTCCTTAACCATAAAACTTATCTTGTAGTCTTATGGCATACGATAAATTTTGTTTCTATAGTGAAAAAAACAATAATAGTCTACTTGATATTTTTTCAAGATATAACATCTTGAATAAGTATAAAAATATATCTAGTAGTAGATTTTCTACTGTTTACACAACTAGCAAAATCAGCATTTGAGTACTTGACTACTCTTAAAAGGTTGATGTGTTTGTATATAAGTTTATAGTTCTTGATTCCTTGTAGATAACTAATAACCTTTTTGACAATTTTCTAGTGTTCTTGTCCCAGATTACTTTAGTACCTTCCTAATATTGCTATTGCAAATGTAATTTCAAGTTTAGTGCATACTTATGCATCCATAAGGATGTTGGTGCATATAGTATACACTTCAGTCATCTCGTTTCAAGTCATTCTAAGGACATTATATAAAATTGAATTTGTCTATTTTGACTATAAGTACTATGATGAAAAAACAACTTTTCATCTTAAATCTTTTTAAAAACTTTTCAATATAGGCCTTTTAAGATAGTTCTAAAATTTATTAAGATCTGTCTCTATGAATTTCTATACTAATGACATAAAAAACTTTACCCATATTTTTCATTTCAAAATTTTAGGAGAGAAATTCTTTTGTCTTATATAGCAATCCCAAATCATTGCATGTAAGTAGAATATTATCAACATAAAAAATTAAAATAATTTACTTGCTCCCACTCATTTTAAGGTATATACACTAATTCACAATATTTTTTGTAAAGTTATATGAAACTATGATATTGTGGAATTTTATAGACTACTATTAGAAAGCTTACTTAAGCTTATATATGGATTTCTTAAACTTATATACTACGTAACTCTCTTTATCAATAGTAAAACTTTCAGGCTAACTTATGTATACCTCTTCCTTAAGATCTTCATTTAAGAAAGTAGTTTTCACATTTATTTGATGCAATTTTAAATCAAAATAAGCTACTTAAACTATAACAACTCTAAATAAATCCTTGTTTGAGATTGGAAAAAGGATTTCATGATAGTTAGTGCCTTCCTTTTGAGTGAAATTTTTAACCATAAGTCTAACTTATATCACTTAACATTACCATAATAGTTTCTTTTGGTTTTATAAATTGATTTACAACCAATAGTTATAGCTCCTTTTAATAATTCAATAAGATCTCAAACTTAAATATTAGTCATAGGTTTCATTCTTCCTTTATGGCATTATACCATAACTTAGACTTTTCACTTTCCATGGCTTATGAAAACAATTAATGTATTAAGATGTCAATCTGAGATCTTATTTTAGTTCAATACGACCACCTATAAAACTCACCTTTGGCTTTCATCTACTATTGTACATTTTCCTAATAGAACATTCATTAATTTCTTTTTTCCTTATTGACCATGATGATTGAAATGGCGTACAAAAATCAAACACAGAAAAGGGAAAGGTCGGTTGATGTATTATGTGATTTAGGAATTATAGGTTTCTTTAACCTTGAGGATCTCCTAAGCCCTTTATTTTGGAGATTTTTATTATGTGATTTAGGTACTACAGGTTCCATATTTACTTGTGTTATATTGGACACTTGATCATTAATTTGTTATTCTTTAACCTTATCATATAAATTTTTAAAACAATAATAAAGCCTTCAGAGTTTATAGGAAGTTTAGTAAAATTCTTACTTTCCTTAAACTACATATTTTGAGGAAATTTACACTTATTAGTTGTCCTTAAATCTAATTTCTTTTATTGAGGATTGTAAATCCTCACTTTATTAGGACAACCCTATACATACATATGTTGTAGACTTGTTTCCACCTATTTCATAATTCAAATGGTGTTTAGGAACAACCATTTATAAAACTTTATTTAAGACATACATTAAAGTTTTTAAAATTTCACTCCATAAATTTAATGGGAAATTAAAATTATTGATTATACTTCTAACTATGTTTATAAAAGTGTGGTTCTTTCTTTTAGTTACACTATTTTGTTAAAGTGTACCTAAAGTGGTATATTGTGTAATAATACCATTTGCTTTAAAAAACTTAACAAATGGACTTTTCATTTTCTTATCTCTATGTACTTCTCATAATACTCTCCACCTTGTTTAGATCTTATAATGTTGATTTTTTTTTTCCTTCTATTTCTCTATTTCATCCTAATATATTTTAAAAGCATCAAATGCTTGAACTTTATCAAATAGTAAGTAGATATATATAAATCTCATATAGTCATAAATAAATAAGATAAAATATTTTTGGCCATTAAGACAACGAGTGAAAAATAGTCCACAAATGTCTATATACACAATTTCAAGAATTTATAAACTTCTCTTGGCACCTTTAGTATTCTTGTTGGTTTGCTTTTCTTTATGCAATCCACACCAATATCAAAATCAATAAAGTCATTATATGGTTATCAGTTTGTTTTTTAGTACATCTATTTATACTAATACTATCAAGATATGCAATATTGCATTATTGAGTAAAGTCTAAATTGAATTTATATAAACTATTAACCAGATATTCAAAGCCAACTGCAATTCTATTTTGTAAAATACTAAAATTGTTGTCTTAAAAAAAAAACAATAACCAAAACAAGCTAATTTAGAAATGGAAACTAAATTTCTAAAGAATGATAAAAAGCATTTCAATGGTCTAAAACAAATCTAAATTCTAAAATTAAACAATTAATGCTCATAAACTCAATATAAAAATGCATTTAATTTCTCGAATTGATATCTTCTTTATTTGCCTTTAGCTTCCTTAACTTTTAAAAACCTTGCACTATAATGGTAATATGGATTATAATACCAAAATCAATTCACCATGTATTATTTGGAATATTAATAAAAAGAAATTTATGACACACTAAAGATATACAAATATCTTTCTTTTCTAGCTATATCTTATACTTAAGCCAAACCTTTTTCATGTGTTCATGTTTCCTACAAAAGAAACATACACTTTTATTGTCAATTTTATTCATTCGTATATTTGCATCTTTCTTCCAATAGAGAGCACTCTCACTTTGTTTGCCTTTTGCCTTCTCTTTAATCACAAAATGAGTAGTTTCTAAATTCTCATACTTCATTTTTTCCTCCTCGTGAACACACATGGTTAGAAGTTCATTAATTGACCAATTTTCCTTATATGTGTTATATGACATCTTAAAAGGTGTATGCATAGAAAGAAGAGAATTTAAGATAAAATATATTAAAAAGGTATCAAGTATGTCAATTTATATGTACTTAAGTTAGGCAATGATGCTCCTCATTTTTATAATGTGCTCATGCACACCTTCAGAACTACTAAAGTTCTTTTCTAAAAGTTTCTTTATTAAAATACTAGTTAATACCTTATCAAATTTTACAAATTATTTCTTGATAGTTTTTATGAAATTTTTGACTTTATCTTTATTAAGAATAAAGTTCTAAAACTTTTATTAATGTTATGAGAATAATGAACTATCATAAAATATAAATTCAAATTTTCATATGGATAAAGATCATTATATGTATTGAATTTATATATACTCTATAATAAAACTAATAAACTAAACATTAAAATATAAATTTTTCATACTTGTAGGCACAAGAGAATTTAGTTTTAATATCTAATTCAACATTTTATTTTAATTAATTTATCAAAATTAATACCTTTTAAAAGAATTAATTGCAACTCTTATTTATCATTTATAGTATAATAACTATATCTTTATGCAATTTTTTTACAAATTACTAATATTATAATAATTTAAAATGTTGTGATTACTCTTAAATTACCATAATATTCCTTATAATGACATTCATGAAATCAAAATATAATATACACTTGCAAAATTCTTGAAATTATATGCATGAACTTTTGTATCAAAATCATGAGTAAATATTTTGAATATCAAAAATTTCCAAAAATTGGGATATAAGAAGAAACAATTACATCAAGAATCTTCTTCTTAGGTAAATCTAAGAATACAGTCATACATACGTGTTGTGGTGTGTTTGGATCAAATTTGGATTGAAAGAAACAATTTTTTTTTTTATTCTTAATCAAAATGGATAAACACCTCCTACATAAAAGGGGGCCAAGAACAACACCACCACCTACATCAAGAAGCACTCCAATATACGCAAACTTACATTCCTACAATATATATATATATATGCATGCATGCATGCTACACATTTGTAAATATATGTAAATACACGCATATATGTTTGTTAATGTTTTCATCTTTACTTATTCTTGTAAAACCCTAATATTTGATCTCTCTTTCTCTCGTGTGCTTTCCTTTGAAATCTTGGTCATCTCTCTAATCGATCCACTTCAATCAATTCACAAACCCTAGCTTGCTCTTTCTCTCTCTCTCTCTCTCTCTTTCGCTCGCTCACTCTTTCTCTCTAGGGTGATTAATCATCAAAATTGGTCATTTGTTTACTATTGATTTTAAAGATCTGTGGTGGTTCAGTTGTTTCTTATGATTTGATATATCTAGGTCTTGAAAAATTTAAGATATATCAATCTTTAGTATATTTCATAAGGTTGTTTATTATTCAAATTTACTCGATGACAAGAACAATCATGCCTGAGTACATCTTTTTTAATATCATATGACCTACTTTAATTGGATTATTCTTTTCAAGCAAAATTTTGTATTTTAAATGATGAAAATTTCTGCAAAATAAGGTTCTTTAAAAAAAGAAAAAAAGGTAAAGTTGTGTAAATTTGATTTTTTTTAAACCTTATGGTATGTGACTTTCATGCAATAAAAATCACTTCGATAAAAATGCCAAAAGTGAAAACAAAACTAATGCCCCCTATCCACAAACATTTGAAAAATTTTAAGTATTGTCAATCAAATAGAATTAAAATGCCTTAAATAAATAGTTTTAAAATACTTATGAAAATACACCTTTATAACCAATTATAAAGGTAATAAGTGGTTTTCAGTAGAATGATAAAATATTGTATTCATAAGTAATGTTTTAGAAAGACTTAATATTTTTTGAAACATTTTCATCAAAATAATAGGAATCTTTAAAGTTGATTCTCTCAAATTTAACATTCTTTTGCAGTCCTTCCAACATGTAATATAAAGAGAACTGCTATAACAATATATCTCTATATTAGCTACCACTAATTCCCTATTTAAGAACTGAGTTGTAAGTAAAGAGAAAATAAAAAAATCTAATATATAAATTGATTACTTGCTAGGAAAAAAATAATTGTCTTAGGATAATGTGCCTAATATAGTATAATTTGATGTATTCTTTGTGATTAATTGAGTCGTTTATATATGATTTATTTGTTTATTTATGATTGAATAATTGAATGTGCCAACTTATTAATGATTGAGTACTTGCATGTTGTCAATTATATACGATTAATTGATTTTGATTTATCTTATGTATGTTAATATTTTTTAAATTTGAATTTAAAATATGATAATGGCTATTTGAAAAAGAAAATAAATAAGTATTTTTAAAATTAAATATTTTTCCAAATCAACATATTTGTTTTTATGATTAAGAGTGAGGTGAGTGTTTCTCTTACATAATAATTAAATGTCCATACTATTTTTTTTTTAGTTAGCATAATGCATAGGTTATTTCAATTTAGGTCATCAAGTGAAAAAGAGAACATAAAATGATAAATTAATTTAAATTAATAAACCTCATATCATGAATGAAAGAAAATATACCAAATACCAAAAATTTTCAAAGAATTATTAATCTTACATTTATTTTCATTAAAAAGACAAAAAAAGTAGTTTAAATCAAGAAATTAGGAACTTAGCATACCTTTAGTAATCTTGGGAAAGACCATTAATGAAGAGTTTCCCATTAATAACAATAACCATAAGGTAGAACTAAAAATAAAAATAAAAAAAAGAATGATTCTTCCAAACCTAAAAATACATTAAAACAAGCAGTTTTTTTTTTGTATTTGACAAAAAAAAGCTATGAGAGAAAAAAAATGAGAAAATGATTTCTATATGTATTACATTATGAAAGACTACATTTATTTATATAAGAAAAATGTACAAAATAGGAAAAGAGTATTAAAAAGGATTATAATTGATATAATTAAGAAATATTTGTATAATGAATTTAAACCCTATACAAAGTAGTGTATTAGAACCAAATTATATTGTATTAAATATATTCACCAAATCATGTTAAGAAAGATTTATACATATCTTTTATATGATTAGAATATATATGTACAATGAACAAAGACTTTATACAAAGTAGTATATTAGAATCAAATAATATTGTACTAAAATTTACATGATTCTAATAGGAATTAACAATATTCTAACATTCCCCTCAAAGTCAAGATGATAATTTAGCTAATTTAAGTTTGAAAATCAGATCAGAGAATTGCTCAGATGGATGAGTTTTTGTAAAAATATTAACAGTCTAATCAGCAGAAATAACAAAAATCAAGTAAACAATATTTTGCATAATATATTGATGAACAAAATGACAATCATTCTTAATGTACTTGGTTTGCTCATGAAAGACATTATTATAAGTAATTTAAATGGCACTATAATTGTCATAATTAATAGGTGTAGTAGAAAATTGTGTAACACCCATGTCTTGTCAAAGCCATTAGAGCCATAACAATTCAGATGCAGTGTTTACCAAAACCTAATATTCAACTTCAATACTAAATTAAGTAGTAACTATTTGTTTCTTATTATGCTAAGAAATGAGTGAAGTTCCCGAGAACAAATAATATCTTATTGTAGAATATTTGTTTATAGGATCTCTTGCCCATTTAGCATCTGAATAGGCCTATAACTTAAGTAATGATTGAGTAAAGAAATGAAGTTCATGAAATATAATTCCCATAAGATAGCAAAGAATACAAAATACAACAACAAAGTTAGTAAACCAAGGTACTACCATGAATTGACTAACCATATGTACAACATAGGCAATATAAAGTCAAGTAATAGTAAGATACATTAGACTTCTAGCTAGTTGTCAATAAAAAGTAAGATCTTTTAATGGTGTACCATTAATGGAAGAAAATTTGACATTATACTCAAAAGGAGTAGAAAATGAAGTATTAAATTTAATTAAGATTTGTTTAAAAGTGCCAAAGTCAATTTGGTTTAGGAGAATATTATCAATAAATAGACTCTTAATGTCAATAATGGTAGCAATAACCTTGTAAAACTTATCTTGAAAATGGGTTTATTGATTGAGACCAAATGGTATAAACTATTGTTAATTGGGGTTAGAGGGTTGTTTGGCCTATAATTTGCAACATTATAAGATATGATGGACTTATTTATAATAGTATCAATAATTTACCTTGTGCTGCACAAAAGAAGAAGAGGTGAATAAGACAATATCAATAAGTGATGGAAGGTAATAAGCCCTCATGGTGGCCAAATCAATATCCTTAAAAAGTAATTCAACAACCACACTTTTCAATGATGGCAATGTATTATAATGAAGCAAAAAGACTTGCATAAGTTCATAATTATCATTAAAAGTCATAAGAAATTGTATAATTCTCATTTTATCTCTATATTATGAGGACTTAACATCATTAGAAGGATAATCTCATACAAGTTCAGAAAGTGCCAATTAGTCCTATATAAAGTGCATTTGAGAAAGAAAGGCATTAATGGACTGACTCGATTGTTATTTCAAATAATAGAGATTACCAAGTAACTGTTACTAATGTGCAACATTAAAGGTAAAGTATTATGAAGCCAACAGATCTCATACCTCTTTTGTTATGCCAAGTTGACCAAACTGAAATTTGATAATTGGAATATATGCATTGCAAACCCACATAAGAATCTTGTCATTATTACTCTATCACTCATCAATCCATTTAACTAATTTTTTTAGATGATTATTCTTTTACTACAATTGGTTTTGGAATTTCTTTAGCATCAAAATTTATGCCTTATAAGAAAGCTGTATATCTCTTAAGATCAAAGAATATAATTTATCTAATCTAAAATAGTACTTATAGGTATGGTAACTTCATATATTTTCATATTAGCAACAAGTATGATGTTAAATAATGATTAAAAATATATACAAAATTAGATATAAGACATACTAAAACAAGTTTTAGGAATTGATCTAACCTTATCAAGAATTGGTCCAACAATAGTTAAATTAGATGGTAGAAAGAAACTAGTGATGATAATAGAAATTGATTTAGAAGATCAACAATTAATGACAATACTGAAAAATAAATGATATGATAGATAAAATATGATAATAAATTATTTTAATTTTTCAAGAAAAAATTATCTTCTCTAATTGAAAGTGTAGAACTAGATTCTAATACCATGTAAGAAATAAAGTTTTGACAAAAGTTATGAATGAGGAAAAATATGAGAATAATTTATGTGTGTATTAAACTATTAAAAATTATACCTATTTATACTGGAAGGAATGTATAAAATAGGAGAAAAGATTCCTACATGGTTTTGCAAGGCTTTGAAGTTTTTAAAAAGTCAATTATTATAAACACACAAATCTACTTTCAACGAATAAATAGGTCCTGCCTACATGTGAAACCTACCGAGTTTTTAGTAACTGCTATACTATGTGTTGTCATTTGCACATGAATTTTCTTTAAGTCTGCCTCGCTATTAAATCACATATAGATGAGACACGCCTCCTCTCTAGGTAACAAGAATCTAGAAAAAGGAAAAATAACGATTTACTAAAATTTTTCTTAAAAAAACATAGCAAATGCTTAAAACTTGGAACATTGTAAGATCCATATTATTCTCTCTTCAATATTTAAGATTAAAATATCTATATATCTTTTTTGCAACTCACCCCCCTAAAAAGAGCTATCCAAATCTGACATATTTAAAGAGTTATTTCATATTATTTATTTGAATAATTGTGAAATTATTCAAATAAATGATAGGAAATAACTATCTGATACAATTTAATGGGTAACAAAGTCAGTCCAAAGTTGAATAGTCTCAAATTGCAGCTCGACATTGCTATCATTTCTAAGGCATCCCTGCTGTTGTTCCGTATCAGCTCCGACGGGATGACCATAATTTGATGGAAGAAGAGACTGCAAAACTCTTTTTGAATGATCTATTCTTATCCTAATTGCTTTCATCTTATCAAACAGTATCATGAGAGCAATATCCTTGATTTCATAATTACCTTGCTTGACTTGATACATGAATTATTATGTTTCCATGGTCTCGTTCAGGTCTACGTACTTTTTGCAATGATCGTTCATTCTGTCAATCCTTTGTTTCAGTTAGTCTTCATAATTTACCATTTTCTAGGTGTGATGAGTTTCTGACTTATTTTTGTGCTTGTCCAAACTTTCTTGGACCTCATAGTGTGATGGCCATGTCGTTTGCTGTGAGTCATAAGAACTACAAATGATCATGAAAGCCTCTCAACTTTATATAGCGTGGAGACCTCATAAACCCTCTTTAATAGGCCATATTTTCTCTTTTTGGGACGGGCCTTTCTTGCAACATTAGTGGGAATCAAAGCAAGATTTAACCCCTTTCTTGTCATGATGGCAGGATTGCAAATGAAGTGTATGCTCTCTCTTCCCCATTTTTTGTCAAGCTTTTTTTCATGCTCTAAAGTCTTACCATAGAGGTGTTTATATAGTAGATAACCATGGGAGGTAAGCTACAACATAAAACATAAAACATAAATAAAAAGAAGAAGAAGAAGAAGAAGACTAGTCTCTAGGTAGAGAATCTGGAGTCATTTAATTGTACAATGAACATTAAATTGCTGCAACAACCAAAAAAAAAAAAAATCTTCTTTCATAAAGCAATTTGTTGTAGTTTGACTAATTTCTATTTTGTAATTATTCTTAATCATTCAAAGACTACGGGTATTATTAAAATAATAATAATAATAAGTTTGATTGACCAACCAAATCAAAAATAATAAAACCAAAATTTAGATAAATAAGCCGAATTTGGTAACTAGTTAACCAAATCAAAATAAACCGATTGTTTCAAGTCAATTACGGGTTTTAATTATAGAAAACTTTGGTTAATCGAAGCAAAGTGTTATTCTATATATTTTTTTTTAAAAATCTTTTATTCTAATAATGTTTAAAATTGGGGTAATTTACAAATATAACATCAATTTTTCATTTTCAAAAATACAGCAGAACTTTTCAAAATTTACTCGGATATCGTAAATTTTTTTTTTTTTTTTTGGTGACAAATTTAGCACGATGTTAGGTTCGTTAGACGAAAATCTTGAAAGAGCAACTAGTTTATTATCTCTCCATCGCCAAAACAAATCAGCTAAAGTTAGGCAAGGTGACACGGCCGGCTGACATAGTAGACCAACTGATGTGGACAAAAAGAGATTTGCACGGTAGGATCCAATTCGCCGGGTCGGTACTTTGGGTCAAACGGACATTCACCTTTATGAGGCCTAAATTCACATAATTATGTTAGGCAAAAATGGGAAAAAAAAATGAAATTAGCAAAGCTAAACTTAAGGTTAAATAAACCCGGAAAAAAAAATTTAGAAATAAAACAGAAATTTTTTTTTTTTTAAAAAAAAGAACTTTCAAAATCTGCCTAAAACATCGTGAAACCCTAATTAACATAACAAAATCATAAAAGTCGAGAAAAGAGACATCAACTTGGTGAAATTGAGATTGGTGTTCTCCGTATCTTTGTGCCTAACATTGAAAAATCTGACCCGGAAACCCTTATTCCTTCTTTAACGCAGTCTATGCCACGTCGAGCCATGAGAACCAGATTGTTTCTTCCTCACCTTGGAAGATGAATCAGGTCCCATGCAAACCCCACCATGGGAGAAGCCGTTTGTGGGAATCCTAAAAATTTTCCACCTTCATTTCCCAATGATTTTGGCCATTTAAAGAATCAATGAATTTTCAGCTTTGTCTACTTCTAGCCCTTAGTTACTTCCTCCATCCCTTTTTATTATTATTTTTTTTTTTTTGGATTTCTCGTATTGAAATATTGCACATGCAAAACCTCATTATTGCTCCTGCTGCCCTTATTTCCTTGCGTTCAACCTTTATTTTATTTCTTGAATTCTTTCAGGCATGCTAGTAGAAGCTCTTCTTCGTTAATGTATTCTGACCATTCCAATTCTTTCAATTTTTAACCATCTCACACTCCCAATTTTCAAGCTCTCTCGCACCTGTGCATTTCCCTCTGAAAAAGTAGGGTTTTAAGGCAATTACAGGTTTCACAATGTTTTGGGCAGGTTGTAAAGATTTTTTGTGTTTTATTTTTAACTTCTAGTTTCCTTTCGTTTATTTCTTTCTTTTCTTTTTTTTTTTTAAATTTTCGTTTAACATAATTATGTGAAATTAAGCTTTATAATAATGAATATCCATTTGGCCAAACCACCAACCCACTAAGTTGGATCCTAGTGCGCAAACCCCTTTTGCTTACGTCAGCTTCTGTGTTATGCCTACGCACCACGTTACCTGTCCTAACAATTCCTGTTCAAACGTCGCGCTACATTTGTTACCAAATAATTTTGTGGGATCCAAATAGATAATTTTTAAAGATCATGTTATATTTGTAAAAATGAAAAAATTTGATACTATAATTGCGCATTAACCCTTAAAACTATACTAGCAATTCTATGTATACCAAATAAACGTTGTTAAATTATTATTATATTTTAAATAATTACTAATTTAACTTATATAATAATCCTTTTAAAAAAAAAACATCAAAATTTTATTTGTTTTATATTTAAATTATAATTTTTAAATTTTTTATTAAAATTAAGTTTTAACTGATTAAACAATATGAAAATTTGAACCCAAAAAAAGAGATGTTTAGCTAACCAAATATTTTGTTCAATTTTAATTTCTATAATGATTAATTTTTTTCTTTTTTGTAGTTCAACTCTTGAAAGTATGGTTTGATTAAACAAACCGTGAGGTATGTAAAAAAAATTAGTTTTAAATTTGTATACATTTATATAATTAATTTTTTAATATTTTTGTAATTTTATTTTAATCTTATATCTTTTAGAATTTGTTTCAAATCAGTTTTTCTTTTTTCTTTCTTTTACAAAAAGTTGTCAAATTATTAATAATTTTTATCTAATTAATGTACAATTCTACCAATTCTAATTATTTTCTGTAAAAAAAAATATTAATTTAAAATAAATTTAAAAATATAAAATTTAATTATAAAAATTGAAAACTAATTTTTTATATATTCCAATGTACCATTAACACCCTTAAAGAAGACCTTATCTTAAATTTAGGCAAATATTAAGTAGTTAAAAATTATTGATTTACAAAACATGTTATAGCAAACATATATGTGTAAATAATGAATAATAATTGATCTACAGCATGCATTGTGTCACTTAAATTGGTTATTTAACATAAAATATATGCGGTTTGATCATCTAGATTTCAGTCCATTATAAAGAGAAGGGTACAAAATAAATCTGATTGACTTTTTATCAAAAGAACGATGTGAAAGCTTCATTTTTTCTTTTCTTTTTCATTCTTTTATCTCATAGATATTTGAATCAAACGAGAACCTTTTCTCTACATCGACATGAATTGATTACATTCTAATTCTTTCTCAACGCCTCCTAAAGAAAATCCTGAATTGGTTCCCAAATTAATAGGTTAGTATGAGCTCATCCATACAATTATTCACTCTTCAAATAAGAATTTATTTTCTGAAAGATCCTAACTTTTGTGCCTCGGTGGGTCTCTGAGATCTTTTGATAATTTATGTTACGTTAAAGAAATATTTATATGATCCAACCAGTTGGATGGAGAAAGAAAAAAAAATGTTGAATTGATTAATTAAAGAAACGAAAGAAAAACTCAGTCCATAATTTGTCAAAAAGTATTTCAATTTCTTTACTCGGTTTTTTTTTTTTTTTGGTATTCTAGCCTTCCATTCACAAAGACAATTTCCAATGTTTTTCAACTTTCCGCACTTAGAGAAATATGAATTATAGTTTTAATGGGATACCCTAGTAACTAAAAATTTAAACACTAAATTGAATATATGAAATTCTACCTCCTCATAATTCACAGTCAATAAGTCTCCAAACGAATCAAAAAGCATGAATAAATGAATTTTGGCACATGATAATATTATTGGTTTAAGTAAAAAGGTTAAGTGGTTTAAATTTAAGATATAATACACATATCGAAAATTAGAATGTTAAGTTATTTTGCTTAAAGAATTTTGTTAGGTGGAAAGTAGTATACCTAACTCACTAAGATTCTTAAAATTTCATTCATTATTCTTACAAATATAGAGATTAACATGAAATTAATGCACTTTGACAAGTATTTATTTCATATATGTAGTAATAAGAAAAAAATGTAATTAATTATAATGATATTATTTTTTAAAATATGATTACATTTCAAATAAATCATGTGTATATTTTTATTTATTTATTTATTTATATTGTAGTTTAAGGAAGGGAACGATGTAACGATTTAACAAAATTTTTCCCAAAAAACATAACAAGTACTTAAAAGTTGGAACAATATTGTAAGATCTGATTATTTTTCTCTTTATTATTCAACAAGAAAAATAACTAAATCTTCTTTTCCATTTCACCCCAAATTATAGCTACTTAAATCTGGCATATTTAAAGAGTTTCTCTTATTTAGCCAAATAATTAAGACATTGAGAAACTAGCAAATACAATTTAATGGATGACTAATCAGTCCAAGGTTGGGTAGCATCAAATTGCTACTCAACATTTCTTTCATTTCTGAGGAATCCAAGCTGCCGCTCCATATTAGCTCCAGAAGTACTGCCTTCGCCATGGTTGCCGTTATGAGGCAAGTCATTGTGGCCTCCTGCAAAATTGCAATAGCTAGGTAACCCTAACCCGATAAAATTCCCACGTATACTTCCAAATGGGTTCCAGATTGGTTTATAAATATTCTCATCTCTAGTGTCTCTAACTAAAGCTTCATTAGACAATTGTGGACCAACAATACTGCTAGGATTAACGACATAACTTCCCCCATCATTGTTTTGGTGTCGTACATCGCCTTCAGGGCCATGGCTGGTGATAGATACCCATGGAAGCCCCATTCCATTCTTATTAGAATTGTTATCCACCACATCCGTCGTCCATTGTCTTCCCAACAAGTTGTTGGCAATGTTGTTTACAGCTCCAATGGCATTTCCTCTCGGCTGGCTTGTCCCCATCTCGATGGGAAGGCCAGATTCTGAAGGAAGAAGAGGTTGTGGAGCTCCATGTAAATAATTCATTCTTATCCTTATTGCTTTCATCTTATCCAATACGATCCTGAGAGCAGTATACTTCTCAGATAATTTTAGACCCTCAATTTCATCACTCCCTTGGTTGACTTGATACATAAGGTATTGAGTCTCCATAATCTTGTTCAACGCTGCTTGCTTCTTGGAATGGTCTTTCATTTTGTTAATCCCCCATCTCAGGTAGCCTTCCTGGTTTACTATATTCTTAGTGGGCAGAGTTTCTAATCTGTTTCTATACTTGTCTAGGCGTTCTTGGACCTCCCGGTGTGACGGCCACACCGTTGGCTCTGACTCATAAGGACTGCAAATGATCATGAAGGCTTCAACATCACAGAGCGTGGAGAGCTCATAAACTTTCTTCAACAGGCTACATTTTCTCTTTTTGAAACAAACCTTTCTAGCTGTATCATTTGGAATCAGAGCAAGATTCAACCTTTTTTTTGTCATGATGGCAAAATAACAAATGAAAATTACGCCCTTCTCTCTCTCTCTCTCTCGCTTTTTTTTTTTTTTTTGGTCAAGTTCGTTTTTCATGCTCTAAACTCTTAGTATGGAGGAGTTTAAATAGTAAATAGTCATAGAGGGTAATTAAACTGGAAATATCAAAAGAAGAAGACTAAAATGGAAGAGAATCTGGCGCCATTTAATTGCATAAAAATGACATTAAATTTTACAAAGAGTCTTCTATGATGTAATTTGACTAGTTTTTATTTTATAACTATCATTAATTATACCAAGGATAAGGGGGTTCAAAACAATTAAAAGAAAAAAGTTAACTAATCAAACTAAGCTTAATTAAATAAAAGTTTTAGTGACCAAACTAAAGTTATAGTAGTTAATCAAATTAATATAAATTAATTTTATCAGTTTGAATACAAATTTTAATTCTAAAAAAAAAAACTCAAATAATCAAAATAAAGTATTATATATAATATTAATAATAAAACACCTAAAATTAAAACTAATAATTTTATATATATTAAATAAATATTACTAAATTATTTGTATATTTTAAATATTTATTTATTTATTTTATATATAGTAATAATTTTATTTTTTTAAAAATACATCAAAATTATTTTTATATTTAAATTTAAAATTTAAATTTTGTTTATTTAAATTAAATTTGAATTATTTA
The DNA here is from genome assembly GCA_019804595.1 of Bruguiera parviflora. Taxonomy (NCBI): domain Eukaryota; kingdom Viridiplantae; phylum Streptophyta; class Magnoliopsida; order Malpighiales; family Rhizophoraceae; genus Bruguiera; species Bruguiera parviflora. The sequence goes on from CM034055.1 coordinate 1,725,875, forward strand.
TTTATTTTGAAAAAATAAACCAAACCAAAACTTCTAGCTAATGAAATATTTAGCTCAATTTCAATTTTTATAACTATTTTGCTTTAGTTCAATTTTCAAAATGCGGCTTGTGTCATTAACATTTCTAACTAAAATCTTATCTTAAATTTAAATAGACTATAAGTAGTTAAAAAAAATATATTGATTTACAACACATGTAATAGTCTACATATATATATCATCACAAATAATTGATCTATAATCTGAAACATGTAAAATCTAATCCATTTTCTCATCCAGAGAAAAATGCAAAATAAATCAGATTAAATTTTTTATCAGAAGCATTATGTAAAATTTTTTATTTCTTCCTTTTTGGTTATCTTTATCCCATAGATATTTGAATCAATAAAAAGCTTTTTCTCTATATCGGCCTGAATCAAGATTGCTACATTCTAACTCCTTAATGCATCTTTATGAAAAACCTAAATTTAGTAATCTGATTTAGTAATTAAGGTCCTTTGTCAACATTTCGTTGATTTCACTAGGGTAAAATGATATCGTTTTGTATATGCTTTATTTTTTGTTTTCATCCAAAAATACAAAACTAAGTTTAAACTGATATTTTACATATCAACATTCCTTAAAAGCCCCAGGTAAAATATTGAGCTAAAATCCCTAATTAAAATTTCACTATAAAATAATTGTTAGGACTCCTAATTTTAGAATTTTAATTAAGGGCTTTAAAGAATATTGATGCGAAAAATAATGGATTAAAATGAGTTTTATAATTTTGACTGAAAAACAACATAGAGTATATACAAAACGACGCCATTTAAGACAGCTTCAATAAGTAGAACTAATGGAATGTCGATAAGGAGCCATTTAATGGTATTCGAGAATCTCTCTTTTCGCATTCAATAACCTTTTTTTTTTTTTTCTAATGGTAAAAAAATAAGAATAAAAATAAAAAATAAAAAATAAAAACAGATGTTTCATTTCTTGCCTGATTGTGCAATTGTTAAGACCATTCATTTTCTTATTGTTCTTTTGACACAGATGGACGCTTAAGTTGCCAATTGACACCCTTGGAAAGTGTTATGCAACTTGCTGTTGAAGGCAGCAATTGCAAATTATGTCGGAGAAGTGAGCTCTACGATTCTAATTGAATGCAATTATCGAATGAGGCGTACACTTCTACCACACAATTAATAAAAACCATCTTTTAAATTTATAAATAAATAAAACTTAGTTGCCTACCTTCATTAGAGATTTATTGGAATTGTTCAATGGTCTTCTCGGCAGTTTTTGACGGAGAGCAACAAGCAAAGCCAAGTTCGGCTGATCACTGGACCTTCAAACTTTCTGTTCGCCTGAAAATCATGCGTGAGTTGCTCAAACTGCCATCTTAATAAAGAATGGTGGCCAGGAGAGTTTAGGGTGTCGTATGATGCAAGAGAGAAAAAAAAAAAAAACTATTTTTTTAAATTTTTTAAGGCATAAATTTTTTAATAAATTAAATTTGGAGTTTTTTTTTTTTTTTTTTAGGAAATTTTAGAGTAATGTTTTTTTTTTTTTAAATATAAAGTGAATTTGAGATTTTTGTTGTCTTTTATTTTTTTTGTAAGATAATTTTATAATTATGATAATTTAATTAAAAGAATTTTATAAATTAATAAAATTTTTATTTGATTATAATTAAATTTACATTGATCAACTTATAAAATTTTATTTTAATTATAATCAAATTCTTATTATTATGATATATTTTAGAGTTTATTACATTTAAATAAAAAATAAAAAATAAATTATTTTAAATTAGATATTTTTTTTTTAATTGAAGCTCACTTAGCTTGACTTATTTTTTAAAAAATCAAATTAAAATTTTCTATTTTAAAATCATTAATTTACAAATTTATGAAAAAATACTATATAATTAATTTTAAAATTTTTTCTTGACTTCATTAATATATATTTACATATAACTATGGGCATATATAGATATATATTTACATGATTTTAATTAAATTTTATCGGCAATATTTTGTAACAAGTAAAACAAAAACAAAAACTGAGTGAATTTACTATGCACAGGATGGTGTTTGTGTGCAGGCTGCTTGAATTGCTTTGTTGGCCATCGGGTTGGGACTGGTCCAATTTGGCGACAACTGTTCCTAATTCTCACATCGTTGTCTTTGTTGCCGGAATGTGTTTTTTGGGAGGGCCGGATTTCGCCAGTGTCCTGTTGGAACAAATTGCTAGAAAAGAAATGCCCCATTTTTTTTTTTTTTTTTTTGTGTTCTTTTTTCACTCAGTGCGTCCTGTCCTTGCATAGCTTGTCCTCTGTTGATATATCTGTCATCACATATTTTGTTGATCTTTTGCATTGCTTGATGTTGTGGAAGCTGAAAAACACATGGAGTACTGTCATTCTGAGTCTGCCATTGGACTTGGGTGCCAAAGAATGACAACATCTGGGGAATGTGATGCAGATTTACCCCGATTATCTAGGGAGGGGAGTGATGAGAAGAATGTGACTAGAGCTCCCCAGCAGAAGCAAGGGAAGTACTTTTTCTATGACTCACCACTTTCTGGAGAAACTGGGGTCTGGATTGGAAAGTGACCATGAAGAGTGGGCCAGAGGTTTTCACTCTAATGGTGGTTATATTCCCTGAAGGTGACCATGCGGGATGGAACCAGTTCTTTGGAGAAGAGGAGTTGACCATGCGGGACATAATAGTGGAGATGTTACTTGCAGCTCGAGGAAAAGTGAGAGCTATTACATTGGGCGATGTTCATAGGTATAACTTTTCATGGATGTCAACCCAACTTTTAGAGCAAGCTTGGCAGGAGATGGCTTAAACTCTTACAGAGGCCAATTTTGGTAATGTAAGGGGAATTCTTGAAGCAGACCCTGCAAAGTGGTTGGGTTGACAGTGCTGCCTCTGCTTGCATCTTGTGTGGCATGCAATTTCACCCAATTATGTGCTCCAGGCATCACTGCAGGCTTTGTGGAGGAATATTCTGTGGTGAATGCTCTAAAGGAAGGAGCTTATTGCCAGTAAAGTTTCCGGTTGCAGATCCTCAATGAGTCTGTGATGTATGTTGTGTGCGGCTTGAATCTGTCCAGCCATATTTGATGGACCAAGTAAGCAGTGCGACCCATCTACCAACCCATGACCTTACGGACCTCAGCACTTTAAGATCTTGGGTTAATTTTCCATGGGAACAGACTTCGGAGTATGAGATTTACCAGGCCGCAAACACTATTCATGGTTATAACAAAGTAAGGCATACAATCTCGTGCTATTGTTTTCTGTCCTAGCTGATGTTTAAAAAATTCTGTACAAATATGAAACCAAATGTGTCAGGTGATATCTTGTTCCATCCTTAGCTTCTAATTCAATGCATTCTTATTATTAGGTAGGTTCTCTGAAGCCTGAAAAGTCAATTCCACTCGCCAGTCTACAGCAAGCAAAAGACCTTGCGATAATCACTGTTGTTAAAGTTGGGGTTATGGTTACCTATAATGTTGGAACGGGACTTGTAATTGCGCATAGAGAAGATGGGTCATGGTCTCCACCCTCAGCTGTATCTTCATTTGGTGTAGGATGGAGAGCTCAGGCGGGCGATCAGTTTTCTCTTTAATGTCCCGCATAGCTTTATTTGTAAATGCACTTTAAAATACCCTTTTGGTAATAAAATTTATGTGTGTTGTTAATTTCCAGATTCTACTCATTGGTTCACAACAATTACTCGGCAGAATGTTGTTAGCAACTAGTTCAACATATATATGTACTTCAGTTTTCCGAGGGAACAATTTATTCTGTGTCTGGTATTCTGATAGATGTGCTGCTGAGAATATGTTTTGTGTCAAGTTTTTCTTTTCTCTTTTTTTTTTTTTTTTTTTTTTTTGGTTCTTTGGTATTCAACCTAGGACTTCCTTGTCATTCTTTATAAAAGCCTATTGGTTGCAGGCTGGAGGTGAATATGCAGATTTTATTATAATATTGAGGACAAATGATGCTCTAAGGACATTCTGTAGCAATGCACACGTTTCATTGGGTGCTGGTATGAGTGCTGCAGTTGGCACCATTGGGCGGGCAGCTGAAGCTTGTCTACGAGCAGGTGGTGGTGGTTATGCTGCTTATTATTCATACAGCTGCAGTAATGGTATGTACTTTCTCACGGCTAATTTTGTTTTGCTGCTATAATTTATTAGGATTCTACCTGAATGAGTGTTTTTCTTTTTTTCTTTTTTTTTTTTAATGGCAAAATTCTATTGATCCAAAGAGAACTTGTTAGATTGAAACTCAAACCTGAAAGATAGTACGTGAAATTATTAAAATCAGCACAAAAGGCCATCAAACGATATGCCTAGAGATCAAGAATCCTTAAGCGACCTAGGCCATCATAATATAACATTTCTATGGCTGTCAACTAGCCATGAAATTTCAGGAAAGGGCACAAATATTTACATGCTTCTAGATTTGCGTGTCCATCTATTTGTTGCATGGTTTCTCTTATTTTCCTCAAATGCTTTAAAGGACTTCTTTCCCTGGTAATTAAGCTAATTTTTAAATGTTATGGGGCATTTGTTGGATGCTCACTCACTAGAAGGAAGTGCTGTCACTACGAGATGGAAAGAGAATTCCAGCTTTTATGAAAGCCAGTCAATAACTGCAGCAGATATGCTCTTTGGCTCGATGCCCATACTACCTGCCGCTGCAATTCTTTGTCGTGCATTGGCAGAAATTTATCAGAAGTTGGAGAGAAGTGATTGGTTAGAAAGTAGGTGCCCGAAAAACCAAGAAAATGGAATGTGCCTGTCAACCTTGTACACCTGGCACAAATTAATCAACTTATGCAAGAATCCTTCATTGCCAATTTATCATTGCCTACCCATTTGAATTGGGTGAATACTGAAGTCGTGTACATCATGTTCCCCTGGAGAACTTCTGCCACCTACTGCTTCTTCAAGAGGTGGAAGGGATTAAAGAAGATAAGAGACATTTGGTGCGTTCTCAAATAAACTTGGAAGTATGGTTTCATTTGTACATAATGCACATATATTTGGATGAACATCCTTTGGAAGATTTGCATGTGTTGTATATTACACTCGGTACATAACATTACAGTCTATTCAGAGGCAATAGAAAGAAGAAAACCACTTTCTTTCCATATGTTTTTCTTGAGCAGCTTTTGCTGGTAATCATCGACGGGGTTCGTAAAATTTAAGGTCAAGGTACAAAGGTGGGTCTGATTTCCTCTCTCCCATTCATTCTTCCTCGTTCATTAGGATTAACCGTTTGATTGGTCTTTGTGAGAAGAGGCACTGAGTATGACAAAACCTTGGAGATCACTTTAATCATATCCCACCCCTAGAAAGAATGACTAGTAGTTTGCTTTAATTGCACACGAAATATGCGGCCTTAATTGGCGACATCCATCATGCTTCTATGGCTATCGCTGGCCAACAGCATTATTTTAGTCAAACCACTTTATACCGCCGAGAAACGTAGAATGCAATCATAACTGACCAATAACGCACCACAAGCCAGGATTAGGTTCCAACTAAGCACATTCTATTGCACACCCGACTCTCACGGTGTGAGGTCTAGAGAAGAGTCACAACTCTCACGCTATGAGGTCTAGAGAAGAGTCAACTTATTCCATCCGCAACCCCTGCCATTAAAAGTTAATCGTCTATTTCCCTTCAAAATTATGTCCACTCGACGCCAAGTGAGCATAACACGTTTCGAGGCCTACGATTTCACTGTACTAACTAATTGAGTCAAGTGAAACATTAAGCAGTTCTTTCTAGGTTTGGAAGAGTGAAGAAAGAAAGTTCCGGCTATTTATTCCCCGGCCTAACCGACGATCGGATGTATGCATACTCTTTGGATACTTTTGGTCTCTTCGATTCTTCCGGTCAACAATTATAGCACAAAAAGCGAAACACCAACGCAGAAATGCAACGATAATGGAGCGACACAGGACTGATATCCGGAAAATAGAGAATATATTGGTACATTAACTCCACCAACTTCTTTCGCAGAAACACAAATACTGTTTCCATAGCATTTCCAACATCACATCAAGTATCACAGCGCAACTTAACTCCTCTTTAAAATGAAACGTTTTCCAAAAGTTCACGAGCAATGGGACAAATGAAATCCTCCAAGACCTATTTATAAATTAATTTTTGATGGTCATTTTCAGAAACAATAAGTGGAAAAGAAAAGGCAAAAAGAAAAACAGAATGAAATAGCAGGTGCTTCTACTAACTGTACTTCTAAACTCAGCTGCCTTGCAACCAAAGCATGCACAAAATAAGTCATTAACATGAAGGTGTAATGCGATGGAAGAACACTAAAATAACCATGAAGAACCCACTCTCGGCCTCTTTTATCAATCCACTTTACCTGTGCAAAGAAAGATCAGTAAGAACAAGACTCTAGGCAGAAAGGAGCCAGAAGCCATGCAACATCCCCTGCAGCCATAGACAAATTCCAATTCACCTGGTTTTAGAATTGCCAAGTGTGAGCTCCAGATCATCAGAGACACACTCTTCATGAATCCTCTCTCCTTCCCAAGGTTTCACCAAACCTGTTCCATTACTTCCAAATGCAAACTCGGCTGCAATGCTATCTGTCATTGGAACATCTGCTGTTTGATCGACGCCAGCAGGAACTGCTGGAGAGCATGTACCGCTTTGCCCTGGAGTCCACATCCGTGACCCTGCACCTGACAAAGCCTCCTCTCTAAAGCCAAATGGGTTTCGTGAGACCAGGCTAAATGTGGGCGATGATGGCCCACTTTGAGGAATCTGGAGACGAGCAAACCATCCTGAATCTGGCAGCACCTGACGGCTAGGACTGGGAGGGGTAGATGAAGGCATAGATGAAGGCAAGAAAGAATAGTTCTGCCCCATCCAAGATGGGCCAGCAGCTGGGTCATCCCAGTCATTTCTGGTGCGAGGAGTACGAGAAGTTGGGGAACTCAGTGGAGGGGTGACTGGAGCACTAATGGATCCAGTGTGAATGTAGAGATGCTGAGGATGCTTAGACGAGGTTGATGATGAGGCAGATGAGAGGTTTTTGAGCCAGGGAATGAGGGAATTTGCATCAGCATTGCAATTAGCATTCGCAGCATAACGGGATGAAACAGGACTTGGAAAAGAAGACGAGGCAGGACTTGGATTATAGGATGCACATGGACTGGGTTGGTATGATGAACAAGGACTAGCCGATGTAGACCCTCCCACAATGTCCATGCGTTCCACAGGTCTGCACCCCTACACAAACAAATTATTTGCATGAGTGAAAACAAAAATTTATTCCCTAAGGGTCCTGGGTTTAAATTAATGAAATGGCTACCTCAAACACCAAAACAAAATTTTGCCACCCAATTAACATGTTACAAATTGAATTGCAGCACTCTAATTACTTCATAGTCCTCAAGTAAACATTGGTAAAATGGTGTGCTACAAACCTTAATGGCAGCTTCAATTATTCATGCAAAACTCCCTAAGCACCAAATAGTTTAAAGACTGAGTGAGGGGAAGACGAAGAAAACATAATAGCAAAAGCCTCATCAGGTCAACACTTCTAAGCTGTCTGATGCATTTAATGTGATCTCAGCTTTGTGCATAACTCTCTAACAATTGAAGACAAATGAATAATCCATAAAAGGAAAAAAAAAAAAGAAAAAAAAAAGAAAAAGGAGAAATGAATAAGCATCTTAAAATCTCAGGCCACTCAAAAGAAGTTAGCATGAATGATACAATAGAATGACACAAAAATGTTTCATGTAGCTACCCTAATTAAATTTGAGACTAAGGGGTTTTTTGGTTGTAGTCATCGTGATTGCATACACTAAAATCACCAATTCAGTGAAAAAGGAAGCAAAGTAATGTTCCCTCAATGTGCAGAGCATCAAATTCACAAAAGTACTCATTTCTTCTGTAGTCCAAAATCCCTCATTGGCTAGTCAGGCCTTCGGCACTAGAAAAGGCCATGAACCTTACATTTTCTCCCCTCAACTACATCTACTTCATCTCACCCATTGGCACCAATTTGAGCAAAAATTGTTTAATTAAGCAAGTTAATTCGAGTGATAAAATGGTGGAACGGGATTCGAGTTTAAGAAGGCCAGATCAGAAATGATGATTGTATGCAAAAATAGCTGATTCAATGGGTATACTCATTCATGCTCAACAGATTACTAGGACAGCTAATTAGAAAGTAGATGCATATATGGGATGTTTTCTCTTACATGCAGGGTGACTATTACACAGTCAACCGCCACTAGCATATTGCTGCAACGTCCAGCATCAACAATGGTTTGTTCCAAAAACAAAGCATCAGCAATGGTTCTCCCTCTCATCCAAATATATTTTTCTTTTTCAGCCGAGGAGGGGCCCGAGGGAATATTGGTCTTAGAGATCATCACTGACCATGCAATTCAATTGCACATAATTACTAGCCCACCCTAGATTAAGAAAGAACTTGCTCATAGCTCTATGCTCTATCACCCAAACATTGCCCCGAGCCAAAAACAAGTGGAAGACACGGTAGGGTATTAAGGTAATTGCGAGCCGACAGAAACATTATTAAAGAAATAATTAAATGTCAAAAAGACGGCGTTATCAACAGACTGTTCCTACGACACGCCATCTGCCCCACCCACCCCGTCCCCCCCCTCCCCAAAACATGTTCCTACAAGCAATCAAGCACCCACCCCCAGGTGCTTTACAGTCTAATGTTCTTAAAAGATTCCTTCATTACACATTTCCTGCGACGAAATCCAAGGGTTCCTCATCTTCTCCCACCCACCATTAAACAAAAAATTTCTAACTTTTTCATCCCCGGAGAACCAGAACCCCACCCTCGGGAAAACAGAAATAAGTCCAGAAATTACTTAAATATGAAGTGACCAATATAGCCTGGGTGTAAAGCCGAAGCACAGAAACGGGAATATAAAAAAAAAAAAATTCTAAAAAAAGGAGAATTTGAGGACCAGATGTGCACGACTGCTTGGAGTGCGGGATTCTCCGGGAAAAGTCCTAGAAAGTGAAGAGGAGAGAGAGAAACAGTCCTTGTAGTAGTAGTAAAATGACCAAACTGGCCTTTGAAATTATTGATGCGCTTTAACGAGCCGGCTGACATCAGCAAGGACATTTCCGTCTGAAACATGTCGTCAAGGCTGTCTCGTTGCTGCGCATCTGTGAGTTCGCTGTCTACCATGTTCATTCGCATCACATAGAAATCGAAAGCAGGCCCCGAATCTTAAGACCTTGTGCTCCGTGCAATACTAAATTTTAAGACCCCTCTCCCCCCCCCCCCAAAACAAAAAAACAAATGTACGGTTACAATTTGACCGGTCTAAACAATCACAACCGTCCATCAAAAAAGTAAAAAAAAAAAAAGAGCTTGCTTTCGTCATAATGATTCCCTCCCCCGCTATCATACGCCACGTTCCGTTCGGCGCACGTTTGCGCCGACGGAAAGCCGAACGCTGATATCGTAGCTCAGCTCCGTTGAAGTGAATCGGAATCCTCGCCGCCGACATACTAACTCCACCGGCGCAGGTCGCCGCAACTAACAACTAGAAAAGCCCAGGCGCGCTCATGCATGAATGCAGAACCGATTAAACAGCCGAAAATCGGGACTCGATCAACCTCCTTCGGAGATATTTGTTTTGGCCGGCTGATTAATTTATAAATTAAGATTAGCTAATTTTTTTCCTTTTTTTTATTTTTTATTTTTACCTTTCTATAAGTAGTGCCGTCTTCTTCCACGGTCCAACCGGCCTCGTTGCAGAGAGCTTTGAGGACTTCATTATTGTCGCAGTGCTTGGGGAGCTTGTAGTTGCCGTACATTCTCAGTCCGGCGTAGATCTTCGCGGCGATCGCTCTCCTCCGCCTCTCCCGCCGCTTGTTGTTCTCCCGCTCCTTCCACGTCGGCATTCTCGTCCCCGACGTCATCCTTCCCTCTCTCTCTCTCTCTCTCTCTCTCTCTCTCTCTCTCGCACACTTATATCAGGGGTTGCAGTGGAGGAATGTGCGAGAGAGAGAGAAATTTTCTCGCTGGAATTTTCTCGGGAAACAAACAGAGTGAGCAAGATCGGACGGGGGAGTGGTCAACTTACAATGAAGAGAGGGTTGGGAAAGGTAAGCTAAATACAGAAAGAGAAATTAATTGACCTTGGAGTTTGCAACAATTACCAGGATGCCACTACATCTAAAAGCTTTCTTCCGGGATCGCGGTGATAGCACGTGTTCAGGCTTTTTATAAAAGGGATGGGCCATCGGGGGAGTAGTGACGTGTCGTGTAGATCTTGGGGGTTAATATGGGAATTTCCGGAATAAAAATTATTTAAAAGAACTCTTACTAATTGAAAATGGGTACGTTCGGTTTTAGTTTTGACTTTGACCGAGGGATATATCTGTGTCGAGGTGATGTATGTACGTTAGAGTATGCAGGAATTTAGGAAAAAAATTAATAAAGTTATATTGATAATTCAAAATTTTATTTTTTTTTCTATGAGACATAATTCTTTCTCTCACAATATTTACATGAAAAATTTCACTTTCCACCTCATTTTTAATTCATCCAAAATCATTTTCTTTTTCTTCATCTCCTTTCGTACAACTTTCTTCCACACCCCACCTAAAATCCAAACAATGTATAAGTGTCACTTTGAATTGAAGTCTCTCAGACTCTCACATATTTCAGTGAGAATTATCAATTATTCTATATTAGGTTTTTTTCAAAAAAAAATGTGAAATTTAATTGAATTGTTATATTTTAAAACTTTTGATACCGAACAAATAAATTAGAATAATTAAATTGTATTGAATTCAAATTGAATTACTCAGATATTAATCATTCCAAACAAGGTCTTAGTGTAAAGTTGGTAAAATGTGTTTCTACGTGCGCTTCTTTGTAGCGAGTTAAAAACTTTTAAAAAAAAAAAATGGCAAATGGATAGGCATATCTTTGAAAGAAATATTTGTAGGTGTAATTTAACTGGTCTCTGTTTAAAAAATATAAAATATAAATATAAATAAATAAATAAATATATATATATATATATAAATATAAACAGTTAGAGACATGTGAACGTTGGACACACAGCAGATACAAACAATTATGATTTTTAATTTTATTTTTCTTGTTTCTTATACAGATCGTTGTCCGCATAAATTGAATGCTAATCGTAATAATGGAATTCAAATGGATGATCAAATTGTGATCAAAAGAAAAAGAAAAAGAACTTAATTGAATTTAAAGGTTTTTTAGTTTAATAAAATATTGATTAATTTGTAATCAATAATTGATTTGAAGTGAATTCATTTGTGTTAAAGATAAGAAGACAGGAGTCTAAGTGTAATCTTATATTATATCATATAAAAAAATTATTTAATACTATATAAATATTATTTAATAATATATAATAGAGTTTCTTATAGTTTGAGCTTATCTTTCCATCAAAGAAAATGTAATTGATAAATTTGTATCTCTTCAGCAAATAATTCCCACGATTTGAAAATACACTTTAAAGCAAAAATTAGAAAAAAATATATAAAATAAAATATATTTATAATTTATATGATAACATATAGGAAAGTTTTTAAAGATGAAATCATTAGTCTGCCACTAATAAAGATTCAATACAATGATTAGAAGTTGAAGGCAGAGTGTGGGGCAGGGAAGGACCATTTGAGGTTTTAGACAGACGAGGCTGGGCGGTGCCAGGCAAAGCAGCCGAGGCGTTCAAATGCGGCGGGTCCTCAAATTCTTAAATTAAATAATAATAATAATAATAATAATAACGTAAATTAATTGTATTTTACTATATAATAATACTCAATTAATTATTAAATTTTAAATACTGAGTCCCAAAAAAAAAAAAAAGAAACCAAGAATTATGAAACTTCTCTTCAATAATATGCTCAAATGGCGTCAACGGGTCATGAGGTCGACTTCTCGGCAATGCCACCCACTTTATGGGTCTGCACTCTTTCTTTCTCCACTTTTGTTTGCCAGTTGGTTATGCAAAAAAAAAAAAAAAAAAAAGGCTGCACCAATTTGTATCCACCGCTCTACATATAATCATAATTATGGTAAAGAAAAAAGAAAAAACATACATATAATCATTATTTTTATTTTTATTTATACGTATCACGCAAGAGGCCACCAGACTGAAACTCAACACAATTTAAGTGCCTATTATAATCATCCAATTAAATGACTGACATGGCATGTTTCAAAGTGTTAAGTGGGTACACAAATCAAAATTTTTTGTTAATAAACACTGATTTTGCTAATCAAGAATTAAGACTAATGTTTCGAGGGAATTTGAAAGAATTGATAGTTGAACTCTTAACATCCGAAGAATTTTTCTCTAGCAACTAAGGACCCATTTAGTTCCCATGTTGATTTTTTTGTTGTTCTTTTTTACAGCTTGCTACTCACATTTTGCTGTTTATTGTCTATTTAATGTTGTTTGTTATCTGTTTTTATTTTTTTATAACAAATATTTATTTTATAACTTTTAATAAGAATTTTTTAAAAAAAAATTACCATAACATGCAATTTATTAACAATAAAATGATGAATCACATTATATTTCAACATAGAAATGTTAAAAATTTACAAACTTTTTAGTTTTTACTACAATATCTAATCACAATATCATCAACAAGGATATCAATACTAACAATCATACTATTGTTATAAGGCTTCTACAATGTTATCTCAAACATGACTTATTTGAAATAATTGATTTCAACTAATATTAACTATTTCATGTAAATTTGAAGTATTTTTTCCACCATTATTTTCAACATTAATATTCTTCTCCAAATATTGTAAGTTTTAAAAAATATCTAATTATCTTTACTTTTTAATAAAATTATGGACTACACAACAAATAAAAATAATATATTTATATTTTTTAAACTCAACTTAAGGCATTTTTAAAAAAAAATTAGAAACTTTACTTCAAATGCCTCAGAGTACCTTTCGATCACATTCCATAACAATAAAAATACATAATTGAACAATTTCTCTTGACTTTAAAATTTTTGTTCTTGTTTATAGTTATGCAAGTGATAAAAATTTTTATAATAATGAATAAGAAATCTAGGTATATTAGTATAGTTAGAATTAGCCAAGTAATATTCTTCCTATATAATCATTCAAAAAGCATATTTTGATTAAGATACTCTAAGATCATTTACTGTTGCTTTCTAACTTGTCATAATGAATGTAAATCTCATATTAAAATAATATATACAAAATATATTTTGTGTAATTGCAATCTTTTTTCCACAAAATGAGATTTATTCCATGAATAAAATACACATAGAAATATGAATGTTATTTATTGTTCCAACATAATCTTGCCAAAAATTAAAATAAAAAAAATCTTCATTATTAAGAATACTAGTAATAAATGAAAAACAAATAATATAAAGATTTTACTTTAAAAAAATATATATCTTGAGTTAGTCCTAATTATTGGTGAAATTTCATTAAAATTTGAAAGAGTAATAACAACCTTGGCAAGTAAATGAAGAACTTTTAAAACCTTTTTAAAATGCCTAAAAGTGGTGTTAATTAAATATTGAAATTTATCTCCAATAATATATTGTTGCTCATTTAAACTGATAATAATAAGAAACATTATTAATTGTTCTAACACAAAAAAAAATGCCTTAAATAAAAAAAATAATCTTTTTCTTTTTAGTTCTTCACAAAAATTGATAAATATTTTTTTATTCATCATAAACAAGCTAACACACATGTTTTAATGACCATTTAAGTTTTTTACTACCCATTTATGACAAGTTAATTTTGAAATTCTTTATAGTTAAGACTTCTAAAATTGAAATTTAGCAAATGTATAATATACACTCATAATCTTTGCAAAGTTCTCTTATAAATTAAAAATCAAATCTTTAATATCTTTTTCCATTACTTTATCTTAACGTCTCTTGACATAAATTCTATTATCAAATAAAATAATGATATTAATTTATCAATTCAAGTAATCTTAAAAGATGAGAACCAAAATTAACAATAAATAATAATATTCAAACTACTTTCATAATTATGCCTAAATTAGCATTCATACAAACAAACAAAGTTTAAAGGATAACCATAATATAACTTAAAAACAATTTATCACTTAAATATTATTCAAAACTTAATTATTCTTTCTTGCATTTATCATCTTCAAGAACATAATTCTATATTATTTTCCTTTATTAAACGATTTAACTATCTTTGTATATGCAACTACATCTATGTCATATAAGGCATTCAATGCCTCAATGCATGTTCAAAAGATTAAACATGGAAATTTGTTGACATTGTGGTGTTGACAACAAAAGCTTATGAATTTTTACTCATCTTTTTCTTAAACAACTCAAGTTTTTTCCTTAAACTTTCTCCAATCATGGTCAAAGCATTTGTTATTACACTTTAACTTAAATCTCTTTCTTTTCATCTAATTAATCTTAAACTATTGTTAATCTTAACCCTTTTATCCTAATGGGCTTTATCAAGATCATCTTTATTATCTTCATGTTCATTATTTTTCTCATTGTTATTTTTCTCTTTATTAATAGGATATTGGGTCAAGATGTAGGCATGTATCCAAATTGATGTTGTACCCCTAAAAATGATGCACAACTTTTGGTAGTTTTAACCTTCTTTTAAAATCATTTTGCTTGTTTAATCATATATATATATATAGTTACAAAAGATAATATAATTTAAGATCAAACAATACAAAATATAATTCTCATTTAACTTATAAAATATCAAATGCTAAAACCATATTAGTCCTAAAAGAATAAGTAATTTTCGTTTGACTTATACTTTTTGTAAAATCCTTTCAATGACTTTTAAATACATTAAATTTATTTTTTTATTGGACTTAACTATAATTCTTACCAATTATTTTGTTTAATTCATTTCAAATAGTTTTTAAAGCATTATGGGTAAAATAATAGTTTCCATATTTCCCTTTTTCACCTTTTCCTCCATTAAAAAAATAAAAAAAAATCTTTAACTTTCTTTGGTCGTAAGCTATTTAATTCAACCTTAACAATTTCATCTTCATTTATATGAATAGGTTAACTTGAGTTTATCATGGAGATATTCATTATAACAACTATATTTAACGTGGATTAAGATCATATAAATTAGAACTATATTTCTAGTGATAAATGTCTTGTTGTCAAATTGTGTAAATCACTAAACATATCCCACTTAAACTTTTAATTTACTAGTGAAGAAATTTGGGGGTAAATAACATCATAATGAGATAAATCTCAATTTTGAAGCATTAGAATAGTATAAAAGACAAGTAGAGGTTTAAGACAACATATATTTTATAAGGAAGTCTTTAGATAATTAGATAGGAAAATATTCTACTAGATGACAATTAAACTTTAGAGGCCTCTTTCAAAAGACAAAAATTGATAAATCATAAAAACTTCGTTTTAAAACTTGAGCTTTGCTTTTCAAATGAAAATTATGAAATTAAAAGGAAATCAAAATAAGAAAAAACTTGTAGGAGTATTGGGCAATTAAATATGGGCCTTGGCATTTTGTCCTAATACTAACAACAAGATTGCAAAGTTGATAGGGAAAATCATGTTATAACTTATAAAAAGAGAGAGTTAATGAATATCAGCTACCCAAGACAACAATTTATCAAATTATTATTTAAAATGTCATATCAAAGAAAAAGGGGAGTTAATGAGTATCAAATGCCCAAAATGATAATTTACCAAAATATCATTTAAAATGTCATCTCAAATTGGACAATAATTTATAAAATAGTCATTTGAAAGGTCACTATAAACAAATTGTAGCATGATTTTGCAAAGTAAGCCATAACATGATTTAGGAAATGAGATCAATGAACTAATCTTATTTTTAAGGGATTTGGCTGAAAGAGACAAAGCACATCAAAAGAGTAGAAAAGAAAGAAATTCTGCTAGAGGAGAAAGAGCAATATTATAATAGATAAAGTAATAGTGGAAAATGCACTAAGAGTTAAAAAAAAGTTTACAAACAAAAATTAAAATTAAAGCTAAAGGAAAATGAAATTAACAATGGGATTTTAGGAATTATCTTGTATTAATAAGGTTAAGTCCAAATCAAACCTTAATTGCCAAAGAGAGGGAAAGATAGAAAAAAGAAAATAAAAGGGTACTTTGATAACAACACACCAAAGAAAAAAGAGAGAGAGAGAGAAAAAGAAAGAAAGTGTGTGTGTGTGTATGTGTGTGTGGGGCAAAGAAACAAAAAGACAAAAAGAGAGAAAAAGGCAATAAAAAAGAAAAAAAAAAAAGAGTAACTGAGATAAAGATTTGATGCACAGAGACTAACAATTTAAGATACAATAATGATTTTGGAAAAAAAAAAACATAAAAAGAAAGTTTTAACTAAAAAACAAAGAAACTAACAATTTCTTTCTTTTTTCCATTTAAAAACAAAAATTCTAAGTTTTATTCAAGTACCCTTTTTTTTAATTAAAAAATTAGAAAATAAAAAAACCATAACATTACTAAACGTGTCCTTAATTTGTGTAATTAGTTAATATTGGTCTTTTTTATTTAGTTACTAATTTTCTATTGTTATTTTTTACTTTTAATTGTTTTGTTTTTGTTTTTGTTGTTTACTTTTGTTATATATGGACAAAATGATTTCATTGGCCTTTTTTTAATAATTTTTATTAGTAAGAAACAAAAGAAAGAATAAAAAGAGAAAAACATAAGAATGATCTTAAGAGATTGTAATAAAAGATAGAAAAAATTGTGAGATTGAGGAGAGAGCATAATGAGAGAAACATACATAAAGAGGGAAACCAAAAGATAACATAAAGAGATAAGAGTACAAGTGTAGAGATATGAGTATATATGTAAGAGAGAGAGAGAGAGAGAGAGAGAGCTCGTATGTGTATGTGTGTGTTTAAAGAGAGGAAGAAGGGTAAGAGCAAAGCAAGAGGATAAAGAATACAAGTAGAGATATAGAAAAAAAAAAGTAAAAAGAAAGATAATGCATAAAGAAAGAGTAAAAATGGTAAATAAAAAAAAAACTAAAAAGAGAAAGAAAAGATATAAAGTGTAAGGTAAAAAGATAGATAAAATGAAAGAATATGTGTAAGAGGAATTACATAAAATGAATCTAAAGATAATGAAAGAAAGCATAGAGAAAATAAAAAGACAAAGTGTGAAAAGTTTAAAGACAGAAGATAAAGTATAATAATAATGTAAAGAGTTTAAAGAGAATGTAGAGAAAAAAAAAGTTAAGAGAAAGTATAGGAAGAAAGTGTGAAGAGGGAAATAATAGAAAAGGAGTAGAAAGAATGTATAAAGAAAGATGTAAAGAGAGTGAAAAAAGGAAAAAATGTGAAAAAAAAAATTATTATTCTTTAAGCTCTTGTTCTTAATTTCTCATTTTTTAATAACTTTTTATTTTAAATATTCTATTAATCATAATCAAATCTCTTAAACTCCTTTTCCATACTCTATAAAAATAGTATTACAACTCTCTAATAAATAAAAATAACAAAATATTTGTTAAAAATTAATTTCATTTTATAAAAAAAAAATCAATTTTCAATACAAAAAATTTTATCTTTGATGTATTAATTGATCATAACATTTGACCTAATCAACTAGCCTTTTATAACATTTTAAACTTCTACACTTTTAACTTCTTTAATCTAATCGCTAACTATAACTACTAATTTGGTCAACCGACCTAAATTTTTTATAACTTTTGCAATCATAAACCTTTTAACTTTTAAAATACCTCTAATTGATTACAACTATTGGTTAAATCAACTTATCTAAATTCTTTGTAACATCTATCTTTGTAGCTCAAAATCTTATTTAATGTTCAATTGATTATAAGTATTGATCTGGTTAATTAATTCAAATTTTCTATTTCTTTTCTCTTTATATATTTTTTAGTATCTAATCAATCTCAATTATATATCTAGTTGACCAACCTAAATTATTTGTTTTCTTAAACTTCTCTTCTCTTATATATTAACTAATTAATTGATACCATTAGTCAATTGATTTTAAATTTTTACTAATTTTGAATCTTTACGATTCTTTTAATATTTTTCTAAAATTACTTACAATCTCACTAAATACCTTTTTATAAATAAAAAATTAATATAATACAAGATCTTTATATTATTACTAATTTAAATTAAATTTAAAATTCAAAAATCTTTTCATAATAGTTATAAGCCAAATAAATAATACTTAAGTAGAGATAATACTCATCTAATACATAATCACATCAATCAAGAATATGGAACAAAATATAAAGAAAGGATAATAATATATGATTTATTAAAATTAATAATTTTTCTATTAATTATAATAATTTTAATAATTTCACTCTTTTTCTCAACAAAGTATGTAGATAGAAAAAAGAAGTATAAAAATAGTTATATATTTGAAAAAGAAATAACAATTAGTAAAAAGTCAATTTTTTGATTTTTTTTCATTTAATTTTTTTTCATTTTAAAAAATAAGAAAATAATTTGTTATAGAATCTTTTTGTAATTTAATTTTTTTAAAAAATAAGTCTCTTAGAGGATAACATATAAGAAATAAAAAATCATAACCAAAAGAATACTTGACTTGTGTTTTTGGTTGTCTAATTTTGGTGTATATGTATGCGTCAACTACAAAGTAGTCATATGTCAATAACATAATGAATGGTATATCTTATAGGGATGTTAAAAAAATTAAAAATTTTAATTAACTAAATAAAATTGAATTGAATTAAATTAAATTTATAATTAATTAAACTAATTTTATAATTAAGTAACTAAATTAAATAAAAATAAAAATTTTTAATTTATTTTAGTTTTTAATATTAAAATTTGGTAATTTATTTATAAAATTAAATTAATTTAATTGAAATATTTTGATATATATATATATATATAAAATAAGAAAAAAAATATTATTAATAAAATTATTATTAATAAATAAATATTAAGAAATATTATTATATTTCAAATAATTACTTATTTATCTTATATTTAGTAAAAATTATAAATTTTTAAAAATGCATCAAAAATATTTTTTTTAACAACTAGACTTAATTTTTAATTTTCTTTATTAAATTCATTTAATTGAAAAAAAATGAAATTTTCAATTAACTAAATTATTTCGGACGTGAGAGTAAATTTTAATTTAAAACAACTAAAATTTTTCACTCGGTTTAACCAAACCGTGCGCAGTCTTATTATTGTACTCGTGGTTCCGTTGGAAGCCCTCCTCCTTTCCCGTCACTGTGCCCCCTCTCAAGGG